>JAODLC010000047.1:15660026-15678335 GCA_026781145.1 Hippopotamyrus pictus
GACATTTCTCTATTGAAATTGTCTGAGTTTATAAATTTAAATGATTTGAGGCAATCGGTTTCCTCAAACAGTTTGAGTTGAACTGACTCATCAGGTTTTACAGTGCAGGAACAGGTGTGGCTCATCAGAAGCCAAGTAGGATAGAAAACATACTGGATAGTAGCTCTCCAGAACCGGAGTTGGAGACCCCTGCACTTCACTAACAAGAAAACTATTCCCTACTCTAACTACACGCTGTGTAAAGAAGTGCATTCTCAATTTTAAAATGTTCCCCTTCTAAGTTCTAGTATTTAAACTAATATTAAAGTAACTATTTGGCTGAACAGCATCCAGACCTGTTAGAATCCAATATACATGGGCCATGTCCCCCTTTAGTCTCCTTTGCGCGAGGCTGAACAGATTCAGCTCAGCTAGCTTCTCCTCATAAGACTTTCCTCTAAGACCAGGAATCATTCTTGTAGCCCTATATGGATCTCTTTCCAAGACAGCAATGTCCTTTTTAAGGTATGGTAACCAAACCTGCACACAATATTTTAGGTGGGGTCTTACCAAGGAATTGTATAATCTTAGCATCACCTCCCTTAACTTAAACTCCACATACCTAGAGACGTAACCCAACATCCTATTGGGCTTTTTAATTGCTTCCCCACACAGCCGAGATTGGGACATGGAAGCATCTACATATACACTGAGGTCACTCTCACAATCAACTACAATTTTGTACTACCGCATAACATATTATATACTATATCAAAAATGTCTTCTCCCCTGGTAGGGGTTTTAAAAAACTGAGTAAAAACAATCCTGTACCAATTCCACCATCTCAAGATCATTTACAGAAGAGCCACAGACTATGTCCCATTGTATCCCAGGTAAATTAAAATCACGCATAACGACCACATCATTTTTATCACTTGATATCGTTCTATAACATTCTGATCTCCTCTGCAGCTACATTAGGTGCTCTATAGCAAACACTGACAATTAGGCCATTTGAGTTTTTAGCATCTAGTTTTACCCATACAGCTTCTGTACTTTTATTTTTATCAGTGAGTTCCCTTGCCTGAAAGTTTTCTTTTACATATACTGCAACACCACCTCCCTTCTTGCCTATCCGGTCTCTATGGAACAACGTGTAACCATCCATATTATATTCTGCTCCATCATTTTCACTCATCCATGTTTCTGTTATTCCTATAATGTCGTAAGAGTCTGATGAAGTAAAAGCCTCTAAATCATGAATTATGTTTCTAATAATCCTAGCATTGACATAAAGACAGCAAAGGGTAGGCCTTTTACAATGCCCACTTTTAATATTACTTGGGGCTTTCCATCTCTCCCCAACCTATATTCTTAACTAACCTCCCTGCCTCCCCAGTCCCTAGTTTCTCAAACATTTCTCAACTACTCTACACATACGCCTCCCCAATACACTGGTTCCCCTACGGTTCAGATGCAACCTGTCCGGCTTAAACAGGTCCCACCTGTTCCAGAAGGTCTTCCAGTGCCCCATAAACCTAAATCCCTCTTTCCTACACCACACTTTTAGCCACACATTTAATCTCCTTATCTCAGCCACTGTGGACATTCTGCTGCTAAGCTTATGTGTGACTTCTATAATTTTTTCCTGCAAAACAGTCCTCCTACCCTTGCCTATGTCGTTGGTGCTAACATGCAGAGGTTGACATTTCAGGTCCAGAAAGTAAAAATCCAAACCAGGATTTTGTTTCAACCAACCAATTGAGTATAAAGAGTCACAGTCACAGAGTACTCAACTGGTTGGTTGAAACAAAATCCTGGTTTGGATTTTTACTTTCTGGACCTGAAATGTCCACCTCTGATCATGAAAACAATACTGGAACCGGTGAGAAAAAAGAAACCGCTTGCATCGACATTTGTGCGGCAATGTAGTTTATACGTACGTTGTCATGTATAAAAAGACCCAAAATTAATGCTGTAAGCAGACTACTTGATTACTATAAGCGAATTATTTAAACAGTACTTGTACAGGAATGGTTCTGTCCCAAGCTTTTTGATCCACATAAGCGGTTCATCACTATAAACGGTTTCCACAGTATGTATTTATTTACTTTAACTGAGTAAATACTCAAACTGAAAATTCTCAATTAAACTTTGTTGTATTGGGCTTTCTCTTCTAACATTAGCAAACTCCACGTACTCTGCATTAGGGTGCGTCGTTTGATCAAACTGCTTGTGTTAAGTGATATGCTGTCAATACCTCTTTTTGACACTTTAGCAGAACAGACCTTATAGTCTGACAAAATGCCGTTTATGAGTTTTAACGTAATATCGCAATTAAGTGGTATCGGTCATTGGCATCGGACAATTTTTACGAGTATGAGTATCAGTATATGAGAGCAGTATTGGCCCGATACCCGATGCTGGTATCGGTACCTCCCTACTCAGTAATCGGTACGTCCCTGCCCACCAGATGGCAGGTTTGTCTGTATTGGTGGGAGTTGTTTCAAAGGAATAATCACCTGAAAAGTTTCTCCTACCGAAAAAACATCCGTGCATGAAAGGTGATGCCTTTAAAACTGATCACATGGCTGTTAGGCCGTCTTACTGCAGGATCCCGTCACACATCCTGTAGAACAGGCACAGTTCCTCTGTGTAATGTTCCATTCATTTATTGCAGGGTATATTCAGGTTAAGTCAGCCATCACACTGGAACACTGACAGCCCCCATTTTCATTTCTGTGACATATTTGGCATAAAATATCCTCCTTAAATTAGTAATACACCATCGTCCCATTAAATTACCATCACGTGGGGGCTAACCTTGCTGAAAGATAGGCTGGGGAATGAGGCAGAGTTAGCGTTTGTTCAGCTTGTGGGAGTTTTACTTACACAAAAATGTTCTGAGGGCAGAACGAAAAATGATTCAGAGAGATATCCAATCAGATTGTAGAGAAGGTGGGTCCAAGTGACTAGAGGAGGCAGGACAAGACAATGTGATTGGTTGGTTCCGCTCACCTTGAGGTGCCTGGACCCACCTCCTCTACAGTCTGATTAGATATCTATCTGAACCAATCATTTCTCCTTCTGCCCTCAGAACATTTTTGTGTAAGTAAAACTTCCATTAGCGTTCACGGGGGGGGGGACTACCTGGTCCTTGAAAGCAGCAGCTTGCTCTTCAAACCCCGCGGCCTTGAAGTAATCCACCACATCTGCCACCGCCCAGTCAGCTGGGTCTGGCAGCTCTCCATTCTCCAGCAGGCTGAAAAGGTGAGGGGGCGGGGTCAAACCACAGTGACCAATGAGGCAAGGAATCCATCTTCCTGTTATCTTTGTATTTCAAATACTTCATTACAGATGTTTAACACACTGACAGAATACTGCAAAGTCTCACCCTGGGCATATGAGGCTGTAAGTCTGTCTGTGCTTTTCCACCGCACCAGGTACCATACTTTTGGTACTTTGAGAAAGTACCAAAAGTGCAGTACTTCAAGGGGTTGGTTTTCCACTGGCGTAAAAACCAGTACCAGCGCTGAATGACATCACAGCGCAAGGCGGGGTATTTTGCACTAAATTTGAAAAAAATGGTATTTTATATCATATTATAGGACTAGACTATGTGCAATATTAATACCAACATCGCAAATTATCAACATGCAATTCCCACATCGCTAGTTAGGTAGATTAAAGGCTTTTTCTTACTTTCAATTCTGTATGGATGTTATAGCACAGAGCATTTAAGTTTTGCTACAACATTTTTATTCTCTCATAAAAAAAAAAAAACTTCAATAGCTTCGCAATTTCAATTATTATTCCTTTCACAGATTATCTAATATATGTTTCAAAATCTGCCTAAAATTGACCTCCGCTGCTTTTGCATTAGTGCTGCAAGCGTTCTCCCAGACAATGATAATCATTTTCATCCTTGCTGTTTAAATCACCCCTAGACGGGTTTGTGAGAAATTTATTAACTCCATTTGGCTTTATAAATACCCCAATATTTTTTTTACAACAAAATTGCTAGAGGTAAGGAGCATGCACTGATTACAGTGTGTTACGGTACCCAACGCACGACAAACCACCGCAGGGAAGAGAACCTGAGCGCGGCCATGCGGCGGGTGATACCACAGCACCGCACCAGTCTGAATGGACCAGTGTGAGTTTTTTCTGGTAGCTGGAGTTCCAATCCTGCCACCAACCCCCAAGTTTTCCCCTGTAAGTTGGAGAACCTCCTTACAGAGCTGGATGTAGATTATCATCATATGACATAATGTCTCACCCAAAACTAAGCAATTGCAGGTTAAGGGACTTGCTCAAGGGCCCAACTGAGTAGAATCACTTCAGGCATTCATAGGATTTGAACCAGCAACCTTACAGTTACTGGCACAGATCCCTAGCCTCAGACCACCACTCTGCCCCCATCGGTAGCACAGCACGCATATTAAACCATGGCATCCTGATCTTTTTGTTTGTATCTGTTTTTCCGACCAAATGGCAATGCATTTTTTACTTAGTTTATTGCTGCTTTCTGAATTTACAGCTTTTTTGAGGTTGTATTGCATTTAGAGGCAGGCTATTTGCACAACCAATCGACAAAGAAAGCATTTCAAGTCCCACCCCAAAGTACCGAAGTGCCAAAGAAGTACTCCAGCTGGTTTGGCACTTTTGGTACAGGAACCTTTGGGATTGGAACTCGACCGGAAGTCAATGGAAAAGCGAAAGTACCAAAGTGCGGTACTTGGTGCGGTGGAAAAGCACCTTCTGTCAGAAAAAATGGGAATGACATATACTTTTTACATTACCAAGAGCAGAAAGCTAATCCATTAATTCAGGATTTACTCATTTTAGCTACTTGTACGTGTTACTATATTACTGTCAATTTTCTATCCAGTTTTTCCAGCAGTACTGGAAACACTGAAGGTGACCATTAAAACTCACTCCACAGCCCCAGCTGAAGGAGAATGAAAGTCAAGTATGGATCTATAGCACAAAACATCTACCTGCTGCAGGGGACCATTTCCACCCCCCCCCCCCCCCCCGCCACCCAACAAAACTCTCCGCTGTCAGCTGACACATGGCATATAGATGGACGGTAACTTACTTCTTGGTGTCCACAGAGCCATTTGTCTTGTTCTCCATGCCAGCTGACAGACAAACAAACAAAATCAATGATTCACATTCATGTTTCTGAACAGGATATTAGGGCGTATCACATAATCTCAATAAAATAACAAAACGCATTACAGTTCATATGCAGAAGAATTTCAGCAGAGGGTTAGAAAGAGGAACATAAACAAACAGTGCAGGGTGTCACTATCGTACAAACAAAGGCAAATACTGAATGCATCGCAGCAAACACTGCTGTAACCCTGGATGACTTTCGTGCCTGCACACATTTTTTATTTCTTCACAGAGGGAAATGTTTCCCTGGGCGCCCGAGGCCAGATCAAGCTATGTCTCTCTGCATATAGGATGGGTCTCCCACCATCTAGGCCACATGCCGCTCCATCACAAGTCAAAGCACGCTGAAGCTGCTGTTCTCAAATAAACTTACACAGCGAATGAGGAACACTAAAGACAGCAACAAATGCAAGGGCTCAGATTTACCGTTTCAAACACACATGTGTTTTTCTTCTTAATTTTCGTTTATATTACAAAATATTTTTGCCCAGATAATTTCTTCTCAAAAAAATAAAAAATAAAATAACCTCAGCGAGACGGCAGAACCCCTTTACACCCCAAGGGACAACTCTGGAGAGTTAAAACAGAAAATGAAAGCGATTAACTATTAATCTGTTAAGCTGAGGTGTGTGGGGCGGGGTGGGGGGGGGAGGGGTGATCCACCTCGGAGATGCGCTGCACACCTTCCATGTGCTTTTGTCAAGAAGTGAAAGCCAGAGCAGCAGGCAGTGAATGCAGTGACGGCTGGACCTTCTGCTGTATAACAATCAGCTCCACACTGGGCTGTAGGGATTCCAAGATACGCAACTTACTCTGCAAGGAATAAAACAGGACCAAATGCACGTCCTGTTCCAGCCAGACCTTGCTCATTAAAAAAAAAAAAAAAAAAACAGTATCTACACGATGCTGGACCACCAATAGAGACAGACAGTACATTGAGATAGTGTCTACCAGTGAAAAAGCCCCAGAGTACTTCTTGTCTGTGCAAATAGGGGGCAATTTGGATATAAGTAAACAGTCCACTAAGGTGCGGCCAAGAAGCAAAATAAATCTTAAATTTTCTCATTCCACTCTTGCTCCACACAGTTGCCCTACAATTAGGCCCAGATGTATGTGTCATTTTAACAAGATGTTGCAGATTACAGGGAGCTATAGGCTCTGCTGGCATTCGCTCCAGAAGCTCCTCCTGGTGTTTCCACTTTGTTCCCCTTCCCGCTAAAGCTCACTCCTTGCAGGTCCCCCCCCCCCACCTTCCCTTGGCCACACCACAATGTGCTCTCCCATTGATGCACATGGAGAGCCAGTTGCCTAGCAACATAGAGGAACAGTGCTTGACAATGTACTGCAGTGTTGGGGAGAGAGAAATCACTGAATATGTAATTGGCAATCATAAACCAACTAAGCAGCTATTGATAATCAATTATTAAAGGGTAGTTTAATACTCATTAAAAAGAAATTCAATATTATTCTAGGGTTTGCTTGAATCTCAGACTAAATTAAGAATAAAATAAAGCTAAGCGTCCTTGAAATGGAAAAATTGTTTTTTCTTGACTGTCATATAATCGAGCCGCTGGCATTAAGTTTTTTCTGTAGCTTATTTCACTTCCCTATGCATCTGTTACTCTTATCAAGGCCTAAATGATACAGCACTACTTTTAAGCATAAAGCATAAATTGCATAATCCACATAAAATACAAGACTACTGCGTATGATGAGCGACGCTTGCTCATTTATTCTGTCAGCTACTGCA
Organism: Hippopotamyrus pictus; assembly: GCA_026781145.1. Classification (NCBI taxonomy): domain Eukaryota; kingdom Metazoa; phylum Chordata; class Actinopteri; order Osteoglossiformes; family Mormyridae; genus Hippopotamyrus; species Hippopotamyrus pictus. Next base: position 15,666,937 of record JAODLC010000047.1, read on the forward strand.
TTTGTCATTAATTTTAGAGCACAGATGGATGACAAGTCTTGGAAAGACCAGGGATGAAAGTCTCTTTATTTGGAGCAGCGGGCGTCGCGCGGGGGCACGTATTATCGCGGCACCGGCGCTTGTCTCGCGGAATCGCGCGCGCCCGCGTTATATAACAATAAGGCTGATTAGGGTGTATAAAAAGAAAAAAGATTCACTTAAAGGGCCAGAAACCCTGTAGCGTGGATGCAATACGCTGGGCGTTTAAGTTCAATTAGTAAACCCCTATATGTCGGTATACAACGTGCAAGTTATGAAGGGAACTTGCCCCCGCCGCCAATGCTGCCACTGCAATACCAAAATCCAGCCTGATGTCAGAAAACAGCCCTAAACAAGAACTGAAGGGGCAAAAGAACAATAATGCAAACTCACAAAATACCTGATTGTTTTCTGTTTCAGATTTCAAAGTCTATTTTCCCTCATTCAGAAAGCATCTCTCCAGAATTTAAATTGACACCGCTAATGCTGATAAGGCGGTCTATATCTTTAAAGCTTTTAGTCTTTTCAGCCTGCAAAACTGTACTTGGCAATTTAGTGTCAAATCCAGTTCTGTAGATCTGGCGCCGATATTTGACTGTGAAATGGCAGATTTCACTTGGAAAGCCTTAAACCCGTGAAATCCAGTTAGTTCTCTTAATGTCTATTTTTGATTTCATTATGATTTTTCACTGTAAATCTTTCGCAGCGTCTTAACTTTGACTTGCAGGAACATCTCGGATTTAACGCACAGATCACACTACTTAAATTGCCACTAGCAGTGTCGGTCCAGAGAGGATAACAAACGTCAAAGGACTGACACTGCATGATTCTGAATACTTGATGGAGACTCAGTTTGGATTTATTTACACATGCTGCGCATAATACAATCGTATGTCAAATGTAATACAATCCAAAAAACTAGACAAAGAAATTTATTTTTTATTATGTTTTTTTTTAGAAATGGTTATGGTGATATCATTCAGGCTTGGCACTTGATTCACTCCTGTATTCAACAAGCAAAAGTTAATAAAAAACAGTCTGTTCTTCTTCTTAACACACTCACTTTCTATCTTACGCACACACAGACACACAAACGGGTCACTATGCCTTTGCACTTGAACTAGACAACGGAAATGTATTATTTTTTAACTAACGTGGTTATTTTAAAAGACTTTATTTCTGTCTTGTGTAATTCTGCGTCCTTTATCATACTCTGCCCATAACTCACCGTATATTCTCGATCATGCATAAGTAAGGGAGTCACTGTGCTGTTTACGGCTGAGAGCCCAGACAAATATATGACCCATTTAATGAACAACTGCAACCCGTTGCTGGAGAAGCAGAAAAATACATTGGTGGACTAACACTTTTAGCAATAGTTCATGCTTAATATCATGAAACCAAAGAAACTGTCACCTTTACAAATGCATCCATAAATGTTCCCACAAAGTAACAGGACTTATAACATCTTCTTCCAACTCTCATTCAAGTTGTCGATCACTGTAACAGCACGGACTGTCATATTTAAAATCAGCTATATTTTGAGAAACAAAACTAATTAGAACACAATTTTCAATTAAATAGATCCTTCAGTTAATTTAAACAAACGCGATAATGTTCAGGTTTTAACACAGTAACAAAATGAGTACTCAAAAAATAAAGATAAATAAAAAACAAATAAAGCAGGGTTATGTGTCACATTGGCCTGCCGTGGAAAAGCACTCGATTTAGCGACCTTATATTGCAAAAACATGTCAAACCAGATCACCCTCACGAAATTCAAGCTTAGCGCGGCTGACACTGTTTTCTAACTGTGTCTAACTGTTATAATATCCAAAAGAGATCTTCGCTGTACACGTCATTGTGGGGAGAACAAAAAAGCAATAGATTCCTTCTTAAATAAACTGAATTAATTATTTTTTAAGCTAAGCAAGTATCTGGTGATTTTCTATTAATACACCAAGTACTATTTACACTCAAAAATAATTATGTTATTTCTGCAAAATCGCTGAGACTCGGCATAGACTCAAATCGTCGTGTGAATAATTAGACCCATTAAAAGTACTGTCTAACCTATTTTGACAGCAAAAAATGCGCACGTTTGTTAACGCCGCCGTTTTATTTCATTTGAAACACCAGCATGGGCTACACCAAAGCCATCTGCCTAGAATGTGACATTTAGCTAGCTGGATGCTGCAAATGCACGAATAAACCAACAGATCGCCGCCAAGGCGGAGGGGGAACTTCCTGGATCGCCCCGACCCGAAATTAAACTAGTCAGCCGGCACTTTTTCAAGCGGCAAAACAAAGGCGCTTACCTTATTTCGTGATTTGTGCAGCTGGCTCGTTAGCCAGATTTTGCGAGCAGCTTCCTTCCCTGGACTACATTCACGGCCACGGTTCCCAGCGAAATTGACGGCCTTGGCCAATCAGTTGCTGCCGTTCGCTCGCAGGGGACTCTGGGAGGTGGAGTCTTTCACCTCCCACTTGATGGCGTGAAAAAGCCTGGCTCTGGAGAAACGGTTCAACCGGAACGGAAACCCGAACGGTGGACGACGGCGGGCTCAGACCCTAGAAAAGGGAGTTTCAGCAAGCAGTAAGGTTGACATGGATGTAAGGGGCGTTAAAATAAGTACATGTACACAGACGGATAACAGAGGGTTATCGCTGTCTCATGTAATATTTATTTTCTTTACCAGTTTCATGTAAGTTGTCTTTATTCTGCAACGTACACATGCCATCAGTGCAGATATATTGCATATATAATAAGACTCATATCTTTAAACATAATGTTAACGATGACAACCCTTGGTGTTCTGCGATACTAGCTATTTTAAGTTCTGAACATTTCATACAAGACAGTTCATTCTTTGAAAATAAAAAGAGCATCAAAAACACCTTTTACCGACTGGATTTACACTGAAAGATCAACTAACAATCTGTAGTTGAAATAACGGTCATATATAAGGGTCAAAAAGTCTCCCTGACATTAAGAGGAGACCTTATTAATCAAGAGATTGCATATACAGGATTTTGAAGAGCCACACATGCAGTACCCGCCCCCACACAAGATACTCCCTTTTTTAGTGCTAACATACCGATATGATGACCATTTTCTCAGACTTGATATGAAACTGGACAAACATGTCTGGAAAGCAACCTTCATTAGTAATTCAAACTGCTTCCATTCCTAATTATTCAACTTCTGAAACTGGCCGACATAGCTCACAGCTTGCAGTCCTCCAGCTGGGGGGTGGGAGCTTCCTAAATTGAGAGCATGCGTTTATTTTTGTTTAATCTCTAGCATTTGAAAAGGAGTATTCGGGTACAGAATGATTTGTGAAGTAGCGGGCATTCTGTGCAACATTATGGGTTTGGGATGAGAAATTTCATTACTGATCCTGAGAGCTAAATTTACCTACCTAGAAATATCAAGGATTTCCTGCCATTTTGTATGAAGACCTCAGACAGTAAGCCGTCTGGTAAAGCATACAGGGAGAGATGCTACCTACCAACATGGTCCATGTAGACACGCAAAAGCACCCAGGAGAGACAGCTCTGCAAGAGGTTGCCCTGGACTTCCCTGACAGTTCCTGTTTCAGTGGTATGGGGGGACCTCCCCCAGCTGCCCGTGAGTCTATTGTAAGGGAGGCTGAATATGTAGCCTTTTCAGAGGACACTTCCTGTGTGGGGTGTGCACCTCCCTGCCACACTGTAAAAGTCCTCTCTATTCTCAGTTCCTCTGCTGTACCAGTCTCCCAGCCTCTGCTTCCTAAAAGCGAGATGTCACTACATATGGCTGGTGCTCTTTGTGACCCAAACTGGAAACGACCCATCTAACATGCTTCTGCAGACCAAAAATAAGCAATTTGGTGGTAACGATTCACATTGTTTACATTGTCGCTCCGACTGTAAATCAGACACATTGATTTAACAAGATCAAAACAGATAATCAGACTGGAATATGGTATTTGTGATTGAAAGTCTGTTTCATGCATGCTTGGGACTTGATCAGAGGAAATCACACACATGATTATTTTGTAGCTTTTCCGTAAGCTCTGTGCCATGAAATGTTATATTAAATTAGTAACAGTAGCTGGCTGTCTGAGCTTCATATTTAGGCTGGACCAGCAACATCTGAACATCCGAACATTAGCTAAAATTCTCAATACCAATGATAAATGTGATCTCCAGCATTTATTAAAATCTTTTACGTTCATAAACGACAAATTTACCATAGATTATCGCATACAGCTTGCATACAACAGCATGTTTAGTCTAAATGAAATACAAAAGATTAATATTTTCATACAAAGAATTTTCTGTTCTTTTATTAATGTGATATAGGTATTTTTATATAACACACACGCGCGCGCACACACGCACACACACACAGACCATTTCTTACATATTCTGCTACAGCAAAGTATCTTGTACTTCCCTTGAACACAGAAAAAAATGGGGTGGTCAAAAAATACAAAAAAGAAAAACAAAAACTGCCATCAGCCTTTCAGATGATGTGCAAAACATTAAATCAAAAACATAGAATTGACAGTGGAGCCCATAATGTTTTTGTGAAACAGCTATAAATGTGAATTTAAAAATATATATATTTCAGTGAGGGGTGTCATGTAGCTTACATAAGGGCTGTAAAAGGATTCATACCAACTGACACACCAACAAATATAGTTGCTATATATAATCTATATATATATATATATGGAGGCAAGTATTTTCACATGGGTAGTATTTCATACACGTGAGCAGAGAAATCTTCAGAAGTAAGCAAAACTATCCCGTCTTAACAGTTTAAAAATAAAATTTATTAGACAGCATCTTTCTCTAATATGTATAAATAAAAACAAATATCAGAAACAACGCAAAATGTGCCGTATGAAATGAGTCGAACACAGAAGAGAGACAAAAAGCTGGCAAACGTAGGATTTTTCAACTCTTTTTTGTCGGTGCGTGAAAGCAACTTAATCAAGTGTTTAACGTACACATCGCCCAGCTGCTGAACCACATCGCTGCGAGAATGAAATAAACCATTTTGGAAACACGCACGTAAAAATGGACATCTTGGGAATATGGCAGTTTTACAATCTCTTCTGAGAATGTTGCAAAACGGCTTAAGCGGTAGAAACTCATGATGGAGCAGATATCGCACGCTGGCCGAAAGCAGTTCAACCAGGACTGTTCCACAGGCAAACCAGTCTGGACCCTTTCTCCCCCCCGGACCTTATAGCTAGCTACAGAGCAAGTGAATCGGCCATTTCCATTAGGGTGGGAGCTTATGGTGGAGATATACAGTGATGTCAAAGGCTAAAGTCTGCGCTTTGTCGCACCTGAACGTTTAGTCCTCAAATGTACCATCCTGCAATTGACTATATTACTTCCATACCTGGATTAAGGAACTCAAATATAAAATTAGCTATTTATGAGTTGATATACTTGGAAACACTGCTACAAATGGTACGATGACCTATCTACTGCTTCCTGTTTCCTGTTTCTTGCTACTGTCCATAGTAGCCAGCTGTACAAAGGCCTGAATTCGGACCAAACAAAGAACGACTGTGGGTCAGTGGTACCGGGTTTCTGCGACACCGAAGGTCATTATCCCCTTGCCATACTCTCAATCTCTATTTTTGGTCATTCTCTGAACACATACATGGCGTTTTAGATGCTATCCGTTTGATAGACATGTGCACAAAGAACAGGCAACTTTAACTTGTGAAAGAAGTCATCGAGATTCTCATTTTAGCCAAGATAGTATTTGCTCTTGGTTTTAAAATTCCCCAGACACGTAACAGACAAATTCCAGCTGGAAAGAACTAGAAGCAACATGTATCTTCGAATTGAACCCAAATTACACACCAAATGCGACACCGCCAGGGACGATCACGTTGAAGGATGTCTGTTGACTCTTTCCTAGCTGATCATTTTTTTGACCTGTAAAATACCACTGCTTTAAACAAGGGGCAAAAGAACATTCAGGACAACTACGACGGTTTGAAAACAGGGGGCGCTGGGGAGTGTTTCTGCTTAAATGTGCCGGTAAATGTCAGTGCTAACTACAGATTATGGGTCATGGCAATAAGGACCTCCATCACATACTGGAATGAAGGAACTAGGTATTTGTTTGAACAAACCAGATGATCTAAGTTCCAATCCCAAGCTCTTAGCAGAGTGCAATGATCCCAGTGTCTGAGCCCTGATGTGACCTCACGCTCACTCTAAAACTCCAGAAACTCCTTGGCGCATTTCTCCGTAATAGACACACGGATGTCCTCCTCTTCGTAGTCGTCGAAGTTGCTTGTATCGCCTGCACCTCTGCACTTTGGTATGAAAGGAGCCTCCACCTATGAGCGAAAACAAATCACAGGAGGTAGGGGATCAAAGAGGAGATACAGGCTACAGAGGGTTTATGACAGATCTAAGCCATCCGGCTTCCCTTTGCACAAAACAACTTCATTTTTCATTATCTGCCTGTGATCTAGTACCCAGATATCTGGCACCCTAGTAATCCTGACCTAAACCCTGACAACTAATGCAGCCTGTTTTTCAACAAAGGGTGAATCCTTACCTTTCTCTCATAAATGGCAATCCAGTCTGTTGTGGCGAACCACTTGTGGTTTTTAATGTCATTCACTCCGTTCTTCAGATTTCCGTACCGCTTGGTCAGGTCAACCTGGAGCAGGTTCCTCAGAAGGTCTTTCAAGTCTGAGCTGAAGTGAGACGGGAATCGTACCTGTGGAGGAATGGTTAGAACGGCACAGACTAAACACTGATGGATACATTTTAATACACACACTTCATTTAAAGAGACAGGCAGTGATTTTTTAACCCGTGCAAAGGAATGCTGTTGATTAGGAGATAAGCTAATGGTGATACACTTCTGTTAAAGACCCTCATTCAGGAGGCTGCTATACACAAATTCAGGTGCAGAAGCTGACTTGTACTGCGATGTCTGTTATCTGGAGTAATCCTAAACTAGATCCCGTTCATCTGTTGATGAACGAGTGCAATCGGCTTGGGCCACCAGCTTCTCTCTGGTGCTGGTAGCACTTTCTGACGATCTCCATACCTTGCCAGACACTATTTTCTCGTAGATCTGGATAGGCTGGTCTGCAAAGAAGGGCGGGTAGCCAGCTGCCATTTCGTAGATCAGAACCCCCAAGGCCCACCAGTCCACAGCCTTGTTGTAGCCCTAGACAAAGACATTTTCCAAGTCATGACCCACAAGCGCTGACGACACTCCCGTTCTGGGAATCCGGCTGCAGGTGTTCAGTAGTTTTCTGTCCACACACGAGCGACACAGATGCGGCGAGAGTCACACACCTTGCTGAGAATGATTTCTGGTGCCAGGTACTCTGGGGTTCCACACAACGTCCAGGTTCTGCCTTTTACTCTTTTGGCAAAACCAAAGTCTGTCACCTGAAATAAGAAGTTGAGATTAATTATATGAGACGGTAGCCACTCTATGTGAAGGACTTGTAGAACCGGGACCGGATCTTAAACAACAAGCCTCAACACACCACGACAGTTAGTTTAAAAGGGACCGAGCCTGCTGGGAAGGCATCACCGACCTGGATGTAGCCATGCTGATCAATTAAAAGGTTTTCGGGTTTCAGATCTCTGTAGATAAGGTCGAGTGAATGGAGGTACTCAAAAGTCAGGACTATCTGAGCAGCATAGAAGCGTGCGTGAGGTTCGCTGTGGGAGGGAGCGGACACACGGTTAGACACGGGCGAGGGGCACCTGAGCCGACAGCCCAGAGCATGTGGGCAAGAAGGAGAACTACTGCCCAGTCTCGGAACCCACCTGAACCTGCCGATCCGTCTGAGATGCGAAAACATTTCTCCACCCGGGACGTACTCCATCACCATGTATAAATTGGAGTTGTCCTGGAGTGAAGGGTGACAGCATGATAAGAGGAAGCGCTCGCTCTGACCTTTTCGAGCGGTTAAACGGCCTGTCGGACTGACCGGCCGAGAATCCCGCACGGCACCGGGCTCACCTTGAAGGCGTATTCCAGCTTCACGAGGAAGGGAAAGGACACCGCCTGCAATATCCGCTTCTCGTTTAGCGTGTGCTCGATCTGCTTCAGCTTCACCACCTGAACCAGGAGAGATGGGCCAGCAGTCAGCGAGGGGCGGTGGCTCACCAGAGGACACATGGTCCCTGAAGTGTCCCCAAACAGTGTCAAGGCAATATAATAATTTAATATAACAACTGTATAAATATATAAATAGCTTCTTTAAAAAAAGAAAACTTACGATAGCCAAGCAATTCACTTGCATAACAAACAATAATTTTGGACCATAACATACTTATAAAAGATTGATCTCTATCAACAGTCAAAAGAATCAACAAACTTTGATATAAGGGCTGCCTATGGAGACAAGAGCATGGGTTACAGAAAAAACAGCATGAATCCACAAACATCTTTGAAACTAAATGACTAAATCCTCCATCGCACAAAACATCTGCCCCAAAATGTAAATTATTCTGAAAATGAGACAATCCACTGCTTATCGCACACATTTATTTCAATATGCATTTCCTTGAACATCCTGCAGGGGGCGATGGAGGAAACAGGCAGTATGTAATTTGTGACATTCACCTACCTTCTGCTTGTCCAGAATCTTCATCGCGTAGTACTGCTCTGTGCCTCTATGTTTTACCAACATAACTCTCCCAAATGAGCCGGTGCCCAGTGTCTTTAGCCTTTCAAAGTCATCTAGGCCCGTTGTGCTCTGAGGAGGGAAATGCCAGCCATTTAAAACAGGAGTTGCTGGATCGAGCTCCACACAGATCCAGAACCTGAATTCAAACCCACACCTACTAGTAAATTTAAACTTAAATACCCATTAAAGAACATTAATGCAAGTCAAGGCTTTAAAAGTCAAACTGTTTTAGTGCTGTCATTGTTGAAAGCACATTCTGTTTGACATTCTCAGTTGGCCCTGCTGGTAAAAGTGCTCCCTTAGGACAATACAGCACATGGGTGCCAGGGATCAAACAGCCTCGGGCTTCTGTACCTGTGGAGGGCACTCCCATTTCCGTAAGAAGTCTTCTTTAGCTTTGGCTAAGAACTCTTTCACTGTGGGGGGAGCATAAACAAATAGTTAGACACAGACAAACCGTCAACTTCAACAGGTTGACTTCTCTCAGTTAAGGAAGAATGGTTACTTCTGCAGTCAAAATTTTTATTTTAAGCAACTACAGAAAAAAATAGTATTTAGTTATTAATATGGAAATTAATATTATTCAAGATTTTTTCAACAATCTAGAATCTTTATAAAATCATACATTAAAACTCAAAGGCAGGCAATCTGAGAAGTGATGCAAGATTCTCAGGTAAAGCATTCACTTTTTAAAAAGCAGAACAGCGATATTTAAGAGTAAGATTCAGGAACTGTCACGCATCACTTCTAGATGTTAGTCTCTTTTCAAAATCGTAAGCACGCCGTTACAACTAAAAGCACAGACAAACTAGATGATGGAGACCACAGCCGACAGACAGGAGGGGACAGCCATGATCACAGAAACTCCGGCGCAAAGCCAGTCAAGGGCTGGCATGAAGTCTGCATTGTTTCTACATGCTTAAGTATCGAATTAAAAGGAAGTATGACTCATGGTGCACACCCGATAAAATGTCTAATTAACAGTGATGTAGGGAGGCTGGCTGTTTCTGTGATTGTGGACATCTTGTTGAAGAAAAAGCATACCAAAGGTCTCTACAGATCACCAAGGATTTGCAGGAACACCCACAAGGATGGGAGGATGAGGAGAGGGAGAGAGAAAGGGGGAGAGAGAAAGAGAAAGTTCATGTATTTACAACAAGCACATCAAAAATACAAAGTGGATTAGAGGCAATGACAGTTAGTGTCTATCAGACCAACAGGATAAAAGATGGAGGAGACAACTGGTTTGAACAGACTGACCGTTATCCAAGTCCCCGAATACCACCAATGACGAGAACACAACTTCGACATGACAAAAGCGTTACGGCACAGAGACACTGTAGGCCAACCCGGTCCTCGGGGGAGCCCCAGACGGTCCATGTTTTTGCTTCCTCCCAGCTCCTGGACATGGACCGCATGGGGGTCCCCAAGAATCGGTTTGGGAAACACTGGCCTACATTTAGTTACCATTCACTTAGAACAAACCTATCACGTTAGCATCCCAGAAAGGAAAATGGACCAAATGGTTTACAAAATTATCTATACAGGCAGCCAGTGAAGCTGGTCATTTTACAAGCCTGCATATTCTCACATAATAAAAGACTTACAATTGCACTGATGCACTGACGATCGCCTAGGTGGCTGACAGCTGAGATTTTAGGCTGTATGACTTAATGACTATTATTTAAAAAAACAGCAAGGCTATTATGGGAAGTTTTTTATATTGTCAGTTTAAAACAGAAAAGCCACAATGAAAACAAAGCTCTGGGGAAACCTTCACCATAGAAGACAACCGGATTTCCTTTCATAAAAAAACAGACCAAAACACTGGAAGGGCAGGTGGGACCGCTTTGAGTGGAAACTGACGCTCGTTACCATAAAGATTTTAAAAGCTGAAAAACAGAACTGAGCAGAACACAACAGACCAGGCTGCTTGCTGTAGGACCTGAACAGATTTCTGCGTTTACCGAGCATATAACAGAATGAATAAATAACTAATAACTGGAACATTGCATCATTCTGCATCTCACTCAGGCCCAAGAGATATGAAACCTGACACGAACAGGACATAAAAAAAAACTCTAACACAAGATAAACCGTACTGCGTCACAACGGAGTACATACTCCTATTAATAGGTTTTCCAAGCAAATTGCCAAGTCTTGATGACGGCTGATGACAGTATGGGCCCAAACGGGCAATTAGTTACCCACTATGCAGTGCACCACCTATGCAGTGCAGCACCTACGCAGTGCAGCACCTACGCAGTGCAGCACCTACGCAGTGCAGCACCTACGCAGTGCAGCACCTATGCAGTGTAGCCAGGCCACAAACTGCTGTGCAGGAACGGAAACCTCGGGCCGGAGGTTCGGCAGCAGAGAGGTGGGAGCCTGGTGGCCGCCGGTGGTGTGAAGATAACAGCCTCCGCTGCTGGCTGGAATTTCCCCTTCAGAGCAGCACCAAAAACATGGCTGTCAGGGTCTGCCCGGCGCACTGCTCGGGTCGCCCCGGTAACACCGGGCCCGCGACACACACAGCAGGACTTATTTCAGAAACTGTTCACCTTACGATGGCATTCAGACACAATACAAGCAACACAAACATGCAGGGCTCCCTCTACAGACTCCCCAAGGCACACGTCTGACCATTCCTCTGCAGATGGGTATAATTCCTGCAGCTGCACTGTATACATAGAC
>JAODLC010000047.1:15730069-15761847 GCA_026781145.1 Hippopotamyrus pictus
CCTCTGCATGTTCCTCCATTAGGAGCATGTTCCTTCACCTGGAAAATGTTCCTCTATCCTCTGCATGTTCCTCCATCCTCTGCATGTTCCTCCATTAGGAGCATGTTCCTTCACCTGGAAAATGTTCCTCTATCCTCTGCATGTTCCTCCATCATCTACATGTTCCTCCATCCTCTGAATGTTCCTCTGCCCAGAAGATTTTCCTCCGCCCACAGCATGTTCCTCCATGCAGAGCACAGTCTTTCAGCCTGAGCGTGATCCTCCACCTTCAGCAGCAGTGACACCCTGGGTTGAGATCATATCTTCTGGGCCTCAGGTCAGCACAACCGACTTCCTGCCAGCGTTTGGTTCTGAGAGGCCACTCATCTCAGGAATAAAACCAACATTCCCAGCAGCGCCTTTGAGAGGGAAGCTTTCTGGGGGTGGTTGTATAAATAAATTACCCACGTGCTCTCGGATCCTCTCCTACCCCCACCTCCCCTCATCCCTGGCAGGTTGTTTGATGTCCTTTGGCGTGGGTTTGCCGTCAGCGGGCGTGACGACCGACACGGTCGCCCCCCGGGGACTCCTATCCGGAGAAGCGTAGCTAGGCTCAAGCAGGCACTCGCACGTGACGCATCGAGATTGAAGGAAAACACAACCTCGTGGTGTTTTTGAAGTACCAGCTCGGTGGAATGTAACCCAGACATTACTTGTGCACACAGAGTGAGAGATGGACTATTCCTGGGCTGCCAGGGTGTTGATTTCATTATAAAAACAAATGTTACATTTTGGGAAATTTCTCGTATGTGCTTTATTCCTTTAGGCTTGTCAGAATGAAGCAGGATTTATCGACACACTAATAACCGTTGGATGTATTTGGATGCGTGGATGGATGTATCAAGGCTTTTTAGTGATCAGCATTTTTTTTTTTTTACTTTTTCCATTCCCGTAGCTCTGGATGGTCCATTTTTAAATCATAGTCTCTACACAATACCTCCAACACGTCCAAAATGGTAAATATTGTTTTAGCCTGAATTCCCCTGAGAAAAAGCAGAAGAATGCTTTTCATTTCAAATTCACCCCCTCCCGCTTGCTATTGGGCAATAGTTGCAACCTAAAAAAACATCTTTGAATACCATAATTCTAGATAAAATATACATGCCGGTTACTCAAGGCCTGTTTGTATGGTCTCTTGCTTTCCATAGCATCCTCACCCTCATGCAGTCCCCAGGAGACCGTGAGACCAAAAAATGGTTATTTTTTTTTGTTGTGAATTTATTTTACACACTCCCCAGATCTGCATGATAGACCATGCCTAAACAAACACAGTCTCTCTTAAAAGTATGCAAAATATAAACCAAATACACACTTTGCATATTTTAATCTTTGTGTACTATGTATCTGTATGAAATACGAGGGATTATGTGTGAAAATTAGCAACAAAAAGAATATTTGAAAAACTAGTCCATAAAATAGATTATAACAAATTATTTTGTCACATGCAAAGTTATCTTTTCATATCTTATGCTGAACGTGAGCGTCGCGTTTGTGGAGGCTCAGTGATGGTAGCCTCACACCTCCAAGGAGGTGTCTGTCCTCACACTGTAGGAGTGCAGTTATAATGATCTCCTCATATCTCTGTGTGTTCTCCTTGTATCTCTGCATGTTCTCCATGTATTTCTGCATGTTCTCCATGTATTTCTGCATGTTCTCCTTGTATCTCTGCATGTTCTCCATGCATTTCTGTGTGTTCTCCAAGTATTTCTGCATGTTCTCCATGTATCTCTGCATATTTTCCATATATCTCTGTGTGTTCTCCATTTATCTCTGCATGTTCTTCATATATCTCTGTTGTTCTCCACGATCTCTACATATTCTCCCCACATTTGCATGTTCTTCTTGTTCTCCTTGTGTAGGCACATAGTGTGTAAAAGTCGCCAATGCTCTGTTGACTCAATAACTACACAAAACTTCCAAACTTCCTCTGGCATTAAGCCCAGCGCAAAAACTGCGGCGGGAGCTTCATGGAATGAGCTTCCATGGCTGAGCAGCTGTATGAAAGCCTCACATCACCAAGCACAATGCCAAGCATTGGAGTGGTGTAAAGCACACCACCACTGGACTCTGGAACAGTGGAAACGTGCTCCATGGAGTGATGAATCACAGTTCTCTGACTGGCAGTCTGATGGACGATTCTGGGTTTGATGGATGCCAGAAGAATATTAGCTGCCTTGTGCCAACTGTAAAGTTTGGTGGAGGGGGGATAATGGTAAGGGGTTGTTTTTCAGGGGTTGGTCTAGGCCAGGAGTGCCCAACTCCAGTCCTGGAGGGCCAGAGCCCTGCACATTTTTGGGTTTCCTCTCATTTCCACACCTGATTCAACTCTTTGTGCTAATTACCACACAGTTCTTGAGCTGAACCATTTATGGTGGAACAGGGAAAGAATAGGGTTCCGGCCCTCCAGGGCTGCATTTGGGCACCCCTGGTCTAGGCCCTTTGGTTCTACCTGAAGAGAATTCTTAATGCTTCAGCATACCAAGACATTTTGGACAATTCTACAGAGATGTACAAATTTGTTGGTGCCCTTACAGCTCATTGAAAAAATGCTTAATTTCTCCTGAAAAAGTGGTTCCATTAAAAGCAATTGTCTAATGTATACCCGCATGCCTTTGGCATGTGATAGAGTAAACCAATGAAATACAGTAGTACCCCTAAAGAGACTTTTTATCCTTGCATTATAGTCATGTTTCAAACTAAGCGTTTAACCTTAATTAGTATCACAGGTGCCTTCAAGCTTCTCATCAGCCATTCAGCCTTTTTAAAGGGAAAGAACAGGCTACTGTGTTGTGTCGTATCATTGTGGCACCACACAAAGGAGAAAGCAAAGGAGAGAGATGACTGAGGAGCTCAGAAAGAAGATTATAGATAACCATGTTAAAGGTAAAGGCTATAAGACCATCTCCAAGCAGCTTCATGTTCCTGTGACCACAGTTGCCAATATTAATAAAAAGTATAAGGTTCATGGGGCTGTAGCCAACCTCCCAGGACGTGGACACAAGAGGAAATGCAACCTCAGGTTGAACATAAGGATAGTGTGGATGGTAGAAGAAGAGCCAAGATTCAAGTTGAACTCCAAGGTCAAGGTATGATCGCACCATCCATCGCATTCTGAACAATAATGGGCCCCATGGAAGATGACCCAGGAGGGCTCCACCATTGACAGAAAAACATAAAAAAGCCAGAGTGGAATTTGCCAAAATGCATGTTGACAAGCCCCAAAGTTTCTGGGAGAATGTCCTTTGGACTGATAAGACAAAACTGGAGCTTTTCAGCCAGTCACATCAGCTCTATGTTTACAGAAGGACAAATTAAGCCTTAAAAGAAAAGAACAGCATGCCTACTGTGAAATGTTAAGATCTGAAAATTGCAGTGTGGAGACTCCACCCTTCAAACCTGGGACAGCTTGAGCAGTTTGCTCAGGAAGAGTGGGCCAAACTACCTGTTCGCAAATGCAGACATCTCATTGTGAAGTACAGAGATCGGTTGTTGGCAGTGATTGCAGCAAAAGGTGATGCCACAAATTATTTAAATTAAGGGTACCATCTTTTTGTCTGTGCCCTTTTTATTTGTTTAATTACATAAAATATTCAACTGAATCAATGAGCAAAAGCTGAGTCTCATTTGTGTTAAATATGGATTAAACAATAAGGGACGCCATTAAACTTTTGTCAGATTCAAGTTATTTCAGAGATAGTCATGTTTTTTTTTTGTTTTTTGTGGAAGGGAACCAACAAATTTGTCTACATCTGTATGCTTCCAGCTTGGTGGGAACAGTTTGGGGAATGCGGCCCTTTTCTGTTCCAGCATGATTGTGCCCCAGAGCACATAGCAAGATCCATAAAGACATGGTTGGGTGAGTCTAGCATGGAAGAGCTTGACTGGCCCCCCAGAGCCCTGACCCCAACCTCATTGGACACCTTTGGGATGAACTAGAATAGAGATTGTGAGCCAGGCCAAGATCAATGCCTGACCTCAGAAATGCTCTTCTGGACGAATGGATAAAAATTCCCACGACACCCCAAGGTCTTGTGGAAATCCTTCCCAGAAGAGTGGCAGCTGTTATAGCTGCAATGGGGGAACCAGCTCCATATGGATGCCTATGGATTTAGAATGTGATGTCATGGAAGTTCCTGTAGGTGTAATAGCCAGGTGACCCAGTACTTTTGTCCATATTTGTATCTATGTATGTTCTTTGCATTTCTCTGCAAGTTCTCCCTGTGTCCCTGCAATGTTGTTATTATTTTTAGTAATTGTTTAAAAATGAATGTTGAATATAACCCCATAGATCAAGCCACTACCAAATGCCGCTTACTTTGAACCTGTCTGGCATTTACATTGACGAATGACATGCCGATACTAGACTCTTAACCTGGCATAGCCGAGCTCTTTATTTTATTCTTACATACCTTTGAACTCCTCTGTATCTACGACAATGAGAAAATTAAACTCTACCTATAAACTGAAAATCTCTTAGGAGAACACCGTCCCTCTTGAAGACAGTTGGGGGGCTGGACAATGGTCTGATGCCTCACCCGAGTTTTGGAGTTCCTGTGAAGGCCCTGTGCAGGGTCAGCCTGCATAAGTAAAAAAATGGCGAATGAAATCGCAGAAATCCCACGAAAATCAGTTCATGTGCATAGATGGGAACGGGGGCCAATGAAAATGCATCTAAGTGTGAGCGGCTGGGAGCAGGTGTCCCGGCTTGCAGTGATACGAGTCACTTATGAGGGAAACGACCCGTGACCAATCACGCCATTCCTCACCAAATCACGGCACTTGTGTTTTGCTAATGTCTGATACTGTGATGACACAATGCTAAATATGTTATGGGCCGTAAAGCTTTCAGTCGCAGGCTGTGCGCAGAGTTCAGCTCAGGGAGGGCACCTTTAGTGGTTAGATGGGCCAGCTGAACTGCTTCCAGACAGGAAGTCCCACTGGACTGTCAAAATCTCACGTTTCCCAATAAAAATGGCCATGCGGTCTGGTGTAAGTCCAATAACGGACCCTGGAAAAAAACAAAAAAAAAACAAAATTGGGAATAATAGCCAAGTCTGCGTTTCCAAAGACATTACACACCCCAGGTGTGGGGGTTAGGGGGGCCCCGTCCCTCGTGGACGAGCGTCAATTGGTCACCATTCCTGCTTTGTCAGGGTGTAACTGTGGATAGTCCTGAAATGGTGTAGTTTGGGAAATAGTTGGAAGACAAGGGGGTCATATTAGTAACAGCAACAAATGTGCTTTAGAGAAAGCTATTTTTATCTCTATCGATCTATATCTATGTCTGTGTGTAATAGCCAAGATTCATGTGTCGAAATCCCTTAAAGTCAACCAGGAAGAAACACAGACATGCAAAGGGTGACAGAATGAGCTGAAACAATGACAGAATCTAGAACGTTTTAGAATGTGTGACCGCATCCCTTATTTCCTTGAACTAAATGGAGTACAACAAGGATTGCATGTGAAAAAATATTCTTTATGTTGTTTACCATGGCAGCCGTCAAGTAGGTAAATGGGGCAGAAAATGGGTGGATGGATGGATTAATGGGGTAGAAAATGGATAGATACTATTTGCTTAAAGTCAATACTAGTAAGGCACTTTGATTAAAAAAAAAATGCTGTAATGTATTTTAAACAAACAAGTATGATGCCTTTGTAAGCCCCCCTGAACTGGACCACTGCCTGCAGAAACGTACTGTATACCGACTCCATGTCCAGCTCCAAGCTGGTCGCATTACAAACTGTTGGCACCCCGTGAAATTGCAAGAAACTACAAAAAACTGTCAGCATTTAGCCGGTGTGAACAGCCACCTGAAAAGCCTTCTGCACATATATCTCAGACCTCTCATGACTTCAACAATCAAGATTAATTTTAGCAAATGCTATAATTTTCAGAGAAGATTAATTGCAGGTCAAACTCCAGTTTATATTAAATAAAATTTAATTAATGGTTTTTCCTTCCATTATCGCGGTTCCTTCACTTAATCAGACGACACTCATACTTTCGTCTCTGTCCCTGGAAAGTCACTTGAGAAATGCGACTCATTATACAGAACTAACAGCAGCGCTGACGAATCCCGTTTAAGGTTATAAGAAGCCCTTCAGAAGAACCGGCCTCTGGTATTGAATATCCGGCAGTCTTGGCTCGTGCAGGTCCTTGCGGAGCGTGAAACAAATAAACCTTTGTCGATGATCAGAAACGATAATCAGCACCCCCCGGGACTGACGTGCTGGCTGACTTGAGGCTGCCCCTCCCTGTAGGAATTACGCCGGCCACGTGCTTGGAAGCAGCCGCACATGAATTAGCCGGCCATGTTAATGTATGTTAATGCATGGTGTTAAGGGGCAAGACCACAGAAAAACAGTGAAGAGAAGCCACAGAAATTTGTATTCAGTCAGTGATGGGGGAAGCGCCGCCCGTCGACACCCACATTCTACCATATAGATAAAGGCAGCAGTCTAAAAATGTTTTAATCTTAGGTTTCCATCCTGACTTGTGTAATGATTCTACCTGCTATATCACACACACACACACACACACACACACACACACACACACACACACACATATAAAGTTGCTTCTGCCCTCTACCTGGCTGGTTTCTGGTCGTTCCCAGTGTCTCCTGCTTCACCTTTTTCTTGTGTACTGCTGTCTTAGAAACTTTTAGCCTGAAAGCAGCCTGCCTCGCTGTGTAACCTTCTGCCAGCAGAACCAGGATTAAACCAGGATTTAAAAATGCAAATTTGTTGTAAAAAAATATAGTGGTTTCTTAATTTTTCCAGAGCTGTTTGTGTGTGTGTGTGTGTGTGTGTGTATACATGTATACACACAGACACACACACACATATATATATATAAATATAGCCCATCAACTTATCCGACAGTTTCACATGAATCGTAGGATGACTTCAAGTGACCTTCAAAAGAATGGGAAACATTAAGTGCAGGTGTGATGTGCAGTGCTAGGACAGTGTGTCTCAGGCATCTGTGTGTGTGTGTGTGTGTGTGTGTGTGTAGATATATAAAGTCCAATATGAGTCAGATCAGGTTACTTATGTTGAATCCCCAGACGTTTTTAAGCACAAGATCATGCTTTTTGCCAAGGTGATTGGACAGCTGTGTGCTTCCGTCTAAATCACGTCTAATCGAGATATCAGGCAAAATCGATGATGAAGACCACCTGACAAGGCAGTCAATGGTATCGACCGACACTAGCTAATCTGCGTCCTCGGGTGCAGGGTACCTGTGACGGCTTCTTGTTATTTTGTCTCATTTCATTACTTTTAGTTGGTTTTTCAGAAAACGTATGTTAGTGAATTGGCACACAGTCAGGTTTTAAGTCAAGAGGCTGGGTGATACAGTCTCCCTTCTGACGCCTGGGTCAAACCCAGGTGTATTTGAGCATGCAGTGAAGTTGTTCACCTCTCCGGCCGAACGGTTGCCTAGTTTTTCGGATCGGATCCGTTTCTGAGCGGCGACGGTGCTGAGAGAGCAGGTCCCTCCGGACTTCCCCAACATGGCCGCCATCACCGCTACATGAATTCCTTTTTAAAGTTTCTTCTTTGATCCCCGGCGTCCTGGAGGCTAATTTAGCCTCTTCTCTTAAACGGGCCTCACATGTCTCCCTGGACTCGGCGTCTGGAAGACCGCAGCCTCTCGGGGAGCGAACCCAAGGCGCCCGGCCGCTCCCAGGCAGACCGCTGTGCCCGGCAGCGCTCTCCCGGCTCAGGTGTGTCACTTATCGTCACCGAGCAGATCCCGGGGATATGCAAATGCCATGCAAATGAGGGGTTTGTAGGTTTTAAACAAAGAACTTCTTCAGTAACCTTTCAAAGTCTTTCTTAGGCATGGTGCTGCTTTCCAGCAAATACCCAATGCTGGTGAAAAGCCTCATTCCCAACTCTTATCTGCAGATGTTGACTGAAACAACTTTAAAGACAGCCTTTTTAGACTCCTTGGCTTAGACTGTCTTTCCTATTCCACTCTGAATTTATTAACACACAGTTTTAATAGGATCTGTTTTCATTAGGTCCTGTTATTTGTCCTGTGTTTTCTTAAACTGCAGTTAGCAACAGTAAAATATCCCTGCAACTGGATGGATGGAACATTGAGCTGTTTATGGTAAAGATCTCCGAATGTTTGAAGATTTTCCTGGTGTTTGTAGAGGAAAATGGCAGTTGCATCAGAAAGCTTTACACTTTCCATGAGCAGGAGTGACGTTTGAAGGACACAGCTGGAAAGGACATCTGATGGCGTCACCGTCATAGCACAGCACCACCTGCGGGTCCAGTTTGTGCCGGTCTGGTGTCAGACGGACTCGCTGGGCTCCAGGCCCGGCTGATACCTAGCTGGCACGTGTGCCGGCTCCGCTTGGGTTCCGAGCCACAGAACGTGGCGGTAGCGACGTCTAGATCGCGCCTGAATATTTCACGCCCAGCCAGCGAAGCAAAGAAAGAATAATCCCACATGGGCGGGACGCCGAAGCTGCGGGTTCGAATAGCAGCTCAGGACTGCTGATCTGCCGGCTCTCTGTGGCTGTAGGAGCCTCAGCCAGTCTGCTCCTCAGAAAAAGCCCCCTCGATACGGGTTCGGCTGGATATAATCTGCGAGCGCGGTTTGGAATGCCGATGAGCCACATCCCTGTGGGAGACTCCATAATCTAATGTCAACTCTGGAATTTCAAAAGGAAAACCGTACCTCGTCAAAGACACGGACCTCAGGGCCCTCAGACGCCTTATCAACCCAACTTTCATTCAAGACATAGAAGGATTCAGGCAGTCGGATAATTTAATCCTCTGTCCGACCGTTTTCCATTCCTGCTTATTTAGTACGGGATCGCGTTGAGCCTGGAGCCAGTCCCAGACAGCACAGGGAACAAGGCAGGGATGGCCAGGATGCCAGTCCATTCCAGAGTGCACACACTCACACACACCCACCCACACACACACACACACACACACACACACAAACACTACGGGCAATTCAGAGATGCCAATTCATGTAACTCCATGTTCTCATATAATATAATCATTGATAAATTTAAGTAATATTTGTGCAGACAGATTAAACTGGCAACTAAAAAGCATGTTGCAGACATTATATGCTTTTAATATTGCCCAGCTCCTCCATCCAGGGATTAATTGGCATGTGTTTTTTATTTTTTTTTCACAGGTCTGCTGTCGCAAGGCACTTCCAGGTGGAGGGATGGCGGACTTAGGCACAAGCCATCAGGTAGCGCCCCCTACAGCGCAATCCATGTCACTGACTGGCGGGGGCGTGTTTCCGTCTGTCGAGACTGAGTAGCTCTGTAAGGTTCAGGCGGGGGGGGGGTAACCTGTATGGAATCAGCACAAAGCACCATGGAAACGTAATGCTTTCTGATCTGCTTCCACAGCCGGACCCTCCTGGAGGTTTCCGTAGCAGAGAACCTGCAAAAAATGAGACGTAGGCCTGTGGTGGGAGGGGGTTTGCAATTCAAATGCCCGCCCCCATTCTATGTAGGGAAGGGCCGAGGGGGTGAGTGAGGGGGTGAGCAGAGGAGAAATCGAGGTGCTCGGACATAAATGTGGCCAGCTGATCAAAAGTGCCAGGCTGGGTATGGGGATGCCAAACTTACATCTCACATCCAGGGGTGCCATCCCCCAATTCAACCCCCCCCCCCGCTCCCCACTCGGACAGGTTACTAGCTCAAGGACACCCAGATGGGCTTTTACAGCTAAAGGTGCCTTCAGATTAAAAAGCACAGACACAAGCCGCGGTGCTTGCAATATGTTACTAATAACATCATCTGGATTAATCTAAGCCAGAGCTCTGGGATCCTGAGGTTTGTGGGTAACTGGAGATTAAAAAAAAACAAAAAAAAAAAACATCCTAACCAGAAAGGAAAATCGCGAAACCTGAAGATTTGGAAGAAGAGGACAGCAGTGATCCATTTACATTTCGATGGCTTCACTGATGCTTTTATTTGAAGTGATTTATAAATCTATTTATGAGACAGGATGTTTGAGCGGGGCGATTCATGCGATACGCCATTTTCGAGGCGGTAGCAGCAGGGGTCTCGTCCCGAAACATAAACCAGCTGCGTTCAGGTTACCGCCCGACGTCTGCGACCACGGCAAGGCCTGCTGGGAAACGTCATGGATCCCCGTAAACAGATTGTGTATCTCTGGGAAACTGAAGCAGGTCTGGGCAGCTCTGTGACCACCTTTCAGCCACTCTTCCCGGGCAAGGGGCCGAGGATTGCGGGACGAACAGCAAATTTCTCTTACGCTGAAAACAAAGGCAGGCAGACTGCTGGAAAAGGTGATCTAAAGATCTAAATGTTTTCATGGTGCTCCAAAGAACACGAAACATCAGTCTACTTATGCTTCCTAATAATGCTTAATTATAATGATAATAACTGCCAGGATTTACTGGCCTAATGTCAGAAAACCAGATTAGGTACAATTTAGCACCAGGGAAGAGTGGTGGGGGGCGGTGGGCATTCATACCCCGAAGCTGGAAAACATAGTATCTCATTTTAAGATGCGTCTATTCCAACTTATTGCTATCTGAGATAAATATTATATTTTGTGAGTGTAATGGAACATCGCAGCCGCAGTCACGGATGCTGAAAGGAACAGTTATCGGTCGAGCAAACAGTGAACCCAAAAATTGTTTTTCTCGTGCGAAGGACTCAGTCAACAGCGCAAATGAGGTCTGGCTAATTAAAGGGGCGATAACGGGCAAAGGAGGAGATGATGTGTTCTTGATGTGATGATGCAGAAACCCTCACCGGGGCAAAACCCCCTGCTCGCCTCAGGACTGGGCCGGGGTGTCTACGCTGGTGCCCGAGGCGTTCTTTCTCCCCGTCTGGTACATTCCCCGCAACTGGCTCGTGTGAGTGGCCTTCCTCGTGGATTCAGTTTAACGAGAATGTCCTAGTGCCCGGATCCCCTGTTGCAGGTCAGCGGCGGTTCCTTTGGAATATGAATGATTGCCCAAGCCACCAAGTTCATAAATTCTGTGATATATGGCATCCCGGCTCAAGGTTCGCCGTCTTGGCAAGCTCAGCTCGGGGATTTTTTTGCCGGGTATTTGTTTGGTGCATTACGGGAAGGAATGAGCCCCCCTGTGGGTCAAAACATCCGCCAATCCATTTTCCTAAACCGCTTACTCGGCATGGTGAACCGGGGGCTTTTTCCAGGAGGCACAGAGAACGAAGACGGAATTCTGGGGCACTTCATGAGCACGTCATGGATACGACATGCAGACAGTACACGGGTGCACACCCGGGGCAGGAATTTAACACGAGTCCCTGGAAGCCGGAGACCACAGTGTGACCTAATGGGCCACTACCAACTGAAAACAAACCCCCACCTCCAGTAAAAAAACAAGCATGTTTCATCCCTCTGCACATAAAAAAGGATGAAGCACAACTATCCTGAAGTATTCAAA
Organism: Hippopotamyrus pictus; assembly: GCA_026781145.1. Classification (NCBI taxonomy): domain Eukaryota; kingdom Metazoa; phylum Chordata; class Actinopteri; order Osteoglossiformes; family Mormyridae; genus Hippopotamyrus; species Hippopotamyrus pictus. The sequence goes on from JAODLC010000047.1 coordinate 15,741,546, forward strand.
CTTAATCCAAACTCACAAACACTGGGATCATATTATAGATTCAAAGCCTTGTCATTTGGCATCCTTTTTCCAAAAGGAATCCAAATGTGCAACTCGAGGTTGCCATTGTTTCGACCGGAACTCCCCCCGAGCTTGGTGAGCTGGAAGCCCAGCACGAGGCTACGTTTCTTGGCCCGTGTCTCAGATCCAACGGGCCAGCTTGCATTTTCGCAGAACTTCGCCTTTGATACTTGGCAAACAGGCAGCCTGCGGATCGGCTTGTCTGTGTGTGCGGCCCGTTTTTGGTTCTGGTACTGTGGAACATGTTTTAAACTGAACCTTGTTTCCTAGTTACAATGCGATCCTAAGAGTGAATTTTATCTAGGCCCTGGGGCTTAGCTCTGAAAGGTAATGCCATAGTTTACATTTAAAATTTAGCACGGTAAGAAATGACAGCGATCATGAAGTGTCCAGGAATCAGACAGGAAAGTGCTGGAAATTTCAAACACTTTCTGTAAAAAAGAGCCTCACTGGGTTCTGTAGTGTGGAGGGTAAAAATAGCTGTGAAATCAAAGTCCCATAAATGAAGACTACAACTCCACTCTCAAACACTACATTTCCCACAATCCCACTGGTTTGGCTAATTAGCTAATGAACTACAAAACAAGAGTGATTGAAGGAATATGAAGCAGTTCACCCTGTTGTCCTGTGGCCTCCCTGTAGGTTGCGCTGTTGTGGTCCTTCTCACAAAGTGTGTTTCTCGCCGGCCGCGTCATTCGTAAAAAAAAAACAGGCGACTGCCTGTCTCTCCACTGGACAGTTTTGTCACAGTGTTCTTACGGTGTTCAAAATATCAGGCTAGACTATCTTTTGAGACAGTAAAACTAGTCCTCAGCATTCCAGCTCCCCCCAGCCACATCGATTCTGCCATTATCCGCGTCCGCCACACTTTTGGTCCAGACGGGCTGATTGACTGAAATTTAACCAGCTGGACTGACGGCGGGCTGCGGGTTCTGTCGTTACACTGTCTGTTATTGGTTTATTTCTGTTTGGTATTTTCCGTAAGCAGTGAGATTTTACTGCGCAGGTTTTTTCCCTCCGTGTTCTTAAAGTGGCCACTCAGCCTTTCAGCTACCACAGGGAGCCTAATCTGGGCCCTCTTATAACAGGTAGGAAAGGGTCCCATCGCTGGATTTTCGGCATGACTGAATGCGTTTCAGGACCCTTCTCTCATTCGTTGGGTTATTGCTGGTGTTTATGTGCTGCCATGGATCTAGAAAAGAAAAAAACAACAGCGAAGGACAAATGTGAAATGTTTCCTCACTCTGTTCTCTTCTGTCGGCCTCACCCTGATGGCGGATTTATGAGCAATTTCTCTCTGCCAAGTGGGAGGAAAGAGGAAACGAAGATTGATAAGGCAGAAACACGGAGGAAGAGGCCTGAGCCGCAGTGGGGCATGACTAGCAGAGCCTGATAAATGAGGAATCACAGTCGCATCGGATTCAAGTGAGCCACTTTGTTTCGGGTTGCGTGGATGAGTTGGTCAGGTGACTGTTTTCCTTCACCTAGGACCTCGTACTCCAGACTCTTGCAGTGATCAATGCTAGCCCCTCCCCTGGCTCCGACTGCTACTCCATGCTGATGACGGACGCACACCCTCTCTGACACCCGTATTGAGTCGAGTTTGGGGCCGCCGTCCTGCCAATCGACCAGCTAAAACTTTCCCACGATTCGGCCCTCTGGGACTTCTCCTTCAGCTCCCGGCTAGGATAATTGCGCGGTGTCAAGCACATCTGCGGAGGTCCATTGTGGGCACCTCCGTGTGGAATTGGTCGGGTTCTGCCGCCTGGACTTTGCCGCATCTTCTGGCTCTGCAGATGGCGGCCGTACCTGCCAACTGAAACACAAACAAATCTGTGTAATCTCCCGGGAGAGACTCATTTAAAAAACATTTGAGCTTCCAGAAAAAGCAGGGCATGCAATGATTGCTATTAAAATGGTTTTAGAGTGCATGTCTAGTGCAGAGAATTGGCAACATAGAGTTTTGTTTTTTGAGCTTGCGAAACTGTGAGAAGCTCATTTCTCTCTAATGCGCGGGGAAACGCGACTCTCCCGGGAAAACCGCGACACATGGAGGGGAGCATCTTGCCGTCGGGACGTACAGCTCAGCGCTCCTGGCGGCTCGGGCCAATTCTTGTTCAGAACCGTCATTTTGAGGGCTTCGGCATTTACTTTTCCTGGCTTTACCCTCCACGACAGTGCGGATATGCTGGATTCCCATACCTAACAGTATTCCGAGGCAGAACGAGAGCGCTGAGCTCCTGGCCTAAACCCCCGGCTCCGTGCTGCTTCGAACTTCCAGTCAATTGAATCAGCAGCCGTGATACGCAGAGAAGAGGCTGGTTCAGGCTTCAGTCGCACAGGATGTAGCTTGGCCACTTGCCGACATTCTCACACAAGCCCCCGCCAATCAGGACCGTGTTCCTTCGTATTATACAGATTTCCTTTTATGTCTCATGCTATGGATTTACCTCATTACTGTGCAGTTAGTTACGGTGCGAGGTTATTTGAAATCCTGTGGGGGTCCCAGCGCAGCCAACTCCGTCCTCTTTCATCAACAGCCGAGGTTCCGCAAGCCTCGGGACGATAGAGGTGTGGAAATGTGTCGCAGACCAAAAGGCACGATGCACAACCCAAAAATGCCTGTAAAAACATTTTGTGCAATGTCTATTTGCACTGGCAGCAGAGGCACGTCCTGGAATTTGATGAACATGGACGTTAATCTGTGGTACAGATAAGAAAGTTCACATGCATGTGACTCTCAAGGAGACATTAGGGTGTCAGAATGAAAACTGAGAAAAAGAAAAGGCTTTTCCTCAAACCAATAAGCGGCTAAGACTGGACCACCAGCCACAGAACAGACTCAAGACCAGAGGTGACAAATCTGGTGGCCGTCCTTCCCAAACGTCACGCCGCAGCGGCCCCAAAACCTGATCGTCATATTGGATGGTAACTTATTCTCTTGCCAAGCCAGCGTAGTTTGCAACAGACATTGCCAACTTCAACCAAACATGCCGGGTCAGTGGTTGAGGCAGGATCTCCAGATCCTGGACCGTGGGGTTTGGAGTGGGGTAGGGGGGCTGCGTATCTCCCTCCGTATGTATCTCTGTGACGTACTAGGTGGTGGCTGCCTGCGCACTTCCCGCTTAAACCGATCCCTCATCTTCCTGCCATTTTGCTAGCTGCTAATTAAGGTGGATTATGATAATAAGTCCCACAGACAGAGGGAGTGTGTGATGAAGCTGTAGTGAATAATGTATACATCTAATTCCTCCTTCCCCCAAGCCCCTCCAAAGCTACAGTTTTCCATCAAATGGCCATTTTTTTTTTTTAACATTTGCTCACGGCATGGTGCTAAATTGAGATAGTCTGGATGGGCATATATGTCTGGCAAATGTGACGGCGCGTATGCATCAGGGGCAACAAGCTTGATCAGTCTCTGCTGCATGGAGCCTTGCTCTTAAATGGTAAAAAAAGGTGTCTTTTTGTAAGCAGCCGCCATAATCCACAGCGAATGATAAACATGAACATTTGGGCACTTCTGCGACAGGCAATAAGACATCTCAAAACATCCAGGAAAGAAGAAAAACATCAGTCCGAACAACCAGTAGCTGTTTTTTCAGGTTACTTTTAAATGACATGACTGTATAAATCAAACAAATGTCACATGATATTTAAATACACAGTACAAAATTATATTTAATCCACTTAGTGCTTAAATTCGACAGATAAAAATGCAGTAATTGCCGTTATATAATCTCCTTAATGTTTTTTTTAATATGGACAAGACATGTAACTCATTAAACCTGGATGTTTCCAAAAAGAGGACAGTTTTTAAAAAGTGAGCCTTTTATAGTAATACACGCCAATCATTTACAGTAATATATAGACATAATTTTTCTCATTCCTCCATCTTCCTAGAGGGGTATCTGTCAATCAAGAGAAAAACACTTGATTTGCCTTAAAATTGTGATTAATATCAACCATTTTTTAAATAGCTGAAAGCTAGAAAATTGTTGTGTTTATTTACTTTTTAGGGCAGAGACATTCTGGAGAACCTCAATTTTTTTGCTATGAGTCTTCTAACTGTCCTTCTATATCAGGTGAGTAAAATAATAAAAATAATAAAAATTTACTTTGCTTTATATCTCACAATACAGATTACACCAGTGAAGTTTACAATACAAAATAATCTTTTAGGGCAGGGGTGGGCAATCTTATTCAGAAAGGGTTGCTGTATATCCGGGTTTTGGCTGCAAATCTCTAATTATATTACTAATTAGACTGATTGGCTGAAGAGTCCTCGCAACTGGGTTTGAACAGCTGACCTAAAGGTTATCCTAAAATCCTGCATACACACCGGCCCTTTGCGGATAAGACTGCCCACCACTGTTTTAGGGGGTCATTAAATCTCAGAAATAACAACAGTTACCTGTGACCTTTGATATTTTTCAGCAAATTCACCTACTGCCTCATCGTTGATCTATGCCGCGACCTCCATGCAGTTGCAGTGAATACAGTGGCTTGCTTTACGATAAACATGCAAGTTTTAAAAAGTAGCGCCCCCTGTGAGGGACTTAGAACATGTGTATTTGTCTTATGTCGCACATTGACTTTGTCATTTTAAATATGTTTATTTAAATAACACGTTTTCCAGCTCTGCGTTTCATTTGCACTTTTTTATCTGGACATCCACTGTCTATCTCACGATCTAGATCAGTCTGTTAGCTAACCGTTAACGAGGTATTCCACAGTGCCTTTTACTAACCACACAGATAAAACCAACACTGCAGTTATGCAAAGTACTCAGGTACAAGTCTCCATTCAAACTACATAGGCATATATATTAACATGTGGTGAAACTCTAGGAGGTTTCGCCAGCAGTCCCCCCCCCCCGCACGCGCAGTCAACTAGAATTTGTTCTATTTTATAAGCACCAGCCAGAATAGTAACATTTTTTAGCGGCAACAAGCAAATTTGATTTTGCTAGTCCTTGATTATTCTTAATTAACATATATTAATGCCGTTTCCTCTTCAAAGTTGCCCAGCTAGCAACAAATTAAGACAAACAAAACATGAGAGAGCTGAAAATGTTGCAAGAAAAAGAAAAGAGGGGATTGTTTTTCCTGCAGTAGTACAGGAACTAGGTGCTGCCAAGCACAATCCGTCTTCGCCCGCGGCCCCTGTTTATCATTTGCTTCCTGCTTCGAGCCCCTCTTTGGCGAAATAAACACAGGCGTCCCGACTCGGAGCTAAAGGGTCAAAGAAGTGCCTGCGGGGAGGAGGCCTCGCAGCTTCGAGGGGGGGGGGGACACATGGAACAAAGTTCAAGAAGAATTACTGCCTCAGAAAAGAAAAAAAAAAATCACACTTATTGTTTAACTGCTCGTGACTTTAGAAGAAACATTTGTGTTTATTTGGACCGCAAATATCACCAAAGGTATTAAAATCACAGACGTTGTCACACCTCCCAGCAATTCTCAGTGAGTCCACCAGAGGGCACCTGTTGGGACACCTTAATTTACTATCTCTTGAGAAGGTTCCAAACAGCTGTTTATGTTCTGTCTCCTGGCCCTCCGTGTCGCACTGATTTTACCTGTGTCTGCTTCTGTTCCCAATGAATGCTGCCCTTGCCCTGTAGTCCTGCACTAGCTTGGCTTACAGAAACATGCTATATGGCAGTTTATATGAGCCTGTGGACTCTCTTTGTATATTTAGTCACCTTTTTCATTATTGTATATGTTTTGGTCTCTCCTATCAAGGCATATTTTGTTTGAACTCTTTTCTAATATAGATTCTCAGTTTTAATGTAGTTTCTTTGGCTGACAGCACTTAAGCCAGAACACAGTTAACCAAAGGTCGTGTTGGTGGCTGGCAGTAATGTCATCACTGGTTTAGCAGAAGTAATTAATTATCATTGTTGACACACCACAGCACAACAACAAAATGCATCCATATGTGACATAGCAGGCGCCAGATATTTCAGAACCCCTGGGGGGTTGGGGTGTACCTTGATCAGGGAACCTCAGTAATACCTTGCAGATCAGGGATTCGAACCAACAACAATGCAATCACAAGTGTGCTTTCCTAACCGTGAGGCCACCACTGCCCCATTGGCTTCTTCAGCGAGGCCCTAATCCCTGTTGCTCCAAGACTACAGTCATGTATATGCAGACCAGCTTTGATATGTACCTTAGAATGAAGACTTTTAGCTGTTATACATTCAAGGTTCAAATCTTTATTTAAAACATCTTAAAATGTCAGTATACTATGACTTATTACTATATTAGTCTGGACATTGTTTTATCTACAGTGAGATATTTGAAACACAGACCAAATAATCATGAAAATGGTGGGCGGTGACTGAACTTCCCTCTGAATCGCAGTCTGCTTCCGTCTATATTTAGCGCACAAAGCAAAAAAGAAATCGGAAGGAGTTACAACAGCAGGAAAAGTACAAACCTGCTGCAATACAGACACAAGGCCAGACAGAGCAGAAATATGTGACAAAAAGCTTCAGGTACTTCATGTGCAAAGGAATCGTGATTCACAGCTCGCTCCAGATCAGGCACGTCTGATGGGTGCTGCCAGAGAAGATGTGGGGTAGCGAGTGAGTCTCTTACCCAAGATGCTCCTTTGTTTGGCCAGAGTGTTATGTAAAGACACATTATCCAGGATAACTAGCATGGTAAGCCTCCTTTCCTGAACTGCCACTTCCTACAGAAATCTGTTGGCCTCACCTGTAGTAATGCCACCACCCCAGCATACTGCGGAATAGAGGATTGCACCTGCTACCTCAGACTGACGAATCTTCAGCAGCAGACTTTAGCACCATCCTCAGTAGGGGCAGCTAGGTTACTAGTCCACTCTGGCCTGCTCTCCAAGAGCACTCTGGGATTCCTGTAGGTCTCCAGCATCTCCACAACCTCTCAACCAACAGCAATAGGGGACAGCAGGACCTCAGACCTCCATCACTTACCTCCTGATGTCGAGAAGCAGCTGGTTCAGTTTTCACCCCTCTATTCCGCCCCCTGTCCTTTCCAGGGACTTTCCACCGTGGTGGCATCATCTGAGAGCTTTTGCAGATTAGACAGCTGAGTTTTATGTTGTGAAATACCACCAAAATGCATTCAGATCATGCCACAAGTAACAAACAATCCCCACGATAACTGTCCCGTCCTGATCACCTTCTCTGTCCTCACTCGTGCTGTATTTGGGGCACAGGAACGAGGGCCAAGTAAACCTGGATACATTTCAAAAGGCAAACATTTAAAATATCATGTTTTAGGTTAATGTGTTAAAGGTCTACCTTGGGACCGGCACGGCCCGCCAGTTAATACATTAAAGAGGATCCAGGATTGGGCGCCGCCTACAATGTGCTCCTCTCGTGTTCATTTTTCAAGCGGCATCATTCTTTTATGAAGCCACCAGGTTCTCCATCCATCTTTCCGTCCCGGCGAGTGTTTAATCAGATCCGGAGGTTTCCGGAAGGCTCGGGAGGGCTGGCTGGGGGGTGTGTCATTACACTGGCAGTTTCAAGCAACGGCGAGAATGAAAACTCATTGCCTTTTTTTTTTTTTTAATTCACCGTGTGCTTGAATAAGTCATTGACACCTCCAGAGATTGTCCAGGCTTCCAGGAACATTTGCCTTATAGCTATGGGCCCTCAGCGGCCACATCCTCTTTTTCATGTTTACATGAAATTTTACACCCTGGAAATGAGTTCATGTTATGAAATGCGATGTTTAATATTTCACAGTAAAGCAGAGAAGTGACCATGGAGATTAATTACTGTTTGCTCTGTGTCCAGCACGCCTGTTTGGATGCGTACCTTGCTGCTGGAGTTGTCAAGTGCAGAAAACACCTCTGACCACACAGAATTGCATCTGCTGTGCAGCTGCGACACCGTGACGATTCTCCAGGACGGCTGAGATTGAGACGGACGAGGCGACATTGCAAGGCGCGAGAGACTCTGAAATGTAATCCAGAAAAATGTTGCTTGTAGAGGGTAAATTGTTAAATAAGGACAGATAAATGCCTCAAATTTAAGCAAACGACAAAATAGAAGTATTTTTTTTTTTTTGGAAGAAGTCCTTGCCAGGCGAATTAGAGCAGTTTGCTCTTCCTGACCTCCTCCTAATGAGACAGAGAGGTTCCTCAGGAAGGTCCTGAAGTCAGTGCCGCTCGTAGCTGAGATTACGATCTCCGGCTCAGCCCCTGAGGCCGGGAAAACACGCCCATAAGCTCGTATAAACACAGAAGCACATGACAGACTTCAGCAACATGACAGAATTAAGCCTTGCGTGTGGCAGTCTTATTCGTATATTTATAAATCCCGTGCAGTCTTTATAGACGTCACTTAACGTAAAGTGTTGCCGTGTAATTACCTCAGCACCGGCATGGAGATGTGTACAGGAGCGCTAGACACGCACCGTTAGCAGCGGTCTGTAACGCGGCAACACGGCCCTCAGTCAGGGGAGTGATTACTGTCACATGGTATTCAGATGGCCAATGAGATGGATTCGTTTAGCTGAGCATCTAGCAGTCGGTGTAGCTGTAAGTGGAGGAACTGGCTGAGGTAATTGGTGGGAAAAATCGTTCCGGGTGCGACTTATCCAGTGAAGAGTCACAGTGAGCCCGGAACCTATTCCAGGAAGCTGTGGATAGGGGAGAGTCGTAGGGCTCATGTTGGGCACAAATCCACTGAGCTGTGTCTTTGAACTGTGGGAGGTAACTGGAGTAACCTGAAGAAACATGCACTTGTGAACACACCCAGAGCTAGTGGTGGGACTTGAACCCACAACCCTTGAGGTATGCAATGAGTCAATCCACCACCCATGAGTGAAGCATTTTAACTCGAACTGGCTGAGTAAAGTAATCATTTTAAGCTGCTTCTGAGATGAAAGGGTCCATTAAGCATTTAAAATAATAATAAAAATATGCATTTTCCCCCAATTAAACTGTGTATTAGATACAGGGGTTACAGGGAAGAGGAATGCCAGAGTTTGCAGTCTTCCACTGGCCCTGGATGATCCTTTCCGACTGAGATGATCCTTTTATTCTGGTGGGGGGGGGGGGGCGCTCTTGGCGGGGGCAGACATGTTATGAATTTGAATGTCTGAGGTCACAGAGCTGCCTGCTGACTGTAACAAACAAAATTAGCATCCTTACAATTAGCCCCTTTGCTGATGTGTGTCACCCAAGCCATTTAACCAGCTGAATGTTTCCCTGGGGCGATTCGGGTTACGGACCTTTCCCAGGCGGTAAATCAGTCACAAATCCATGGGCTTTCACCGTCACGCCACCTGCTGCCCATGTAGGTTAGTGGACGAGAAGGGCGAGGGGTGTAGGTGACTGTTAATAGGCAGCAACTAAATGGAGAATAAGAGGGAACCTCACCAGACCAGAGAGAGAGCCAAAAAAACGGCGACAGATTTATCCATCTGTGAGCTGCCTGTCTGGCCCAGCTTGTTTTAATTTACCATCTTTATTTTCACTCGCTGAGCAAGATTGATGGTGTTCATTGACCGTCTCCCAGTAAGTAGTGTTTCTTAATGTATACTGTATGTTTAGGCATTTGTTCAATACGACACCCTCATTCTACGTTAATTACACATGCATGACTCCTGCGCTTCACCTGAGCCTCATTAGCATTTCAAACTGGCTTCTGTATTTAAATGCCCCCCCCCCCCCCCCCCANNNNTTTCACAGGGGCTTTTCTGCAACTGATCTCGAGATGGACGCTGTTAGCCTGTGCGCGCAGGGAGCGTTATCTCATCGCCTTTTGTTTTTGGCGTCCTTCCTGCCGACTTAAGCTCACCCCGGCACCTGTCAAAATCCCCCGCCCCCACCCCCCCCCGCGCGTCGGTTTTGGGTTTTGCTCACTGTCCCGCCCGGAGCCGGTTTTATGCGCGAATCCTCGAATCCACGAAGTAAGGCTATCTTGTGGTAACTGCTTACACCCTGAACATACCAATTACAGAAACTCCCACTCCGGGTCTAATGTGAACTAACAGTAAACGATGCTGAAACGAATGTGTTTGGCAAACGCTGAATCTGTGGGTGATTAAATATTATAAATACCCTGGGAATGAGTGAGGGCTGAGAGAAGGGTGAAAAACAGACCGATAGCGATTTACAAACAAATTGCAGATAAAAACCCGCAAGCTTTTCACTTAGGTGGCAATAGAGATGGGCATCTGTACAGACCGTGTCACTCGGAGCCTTCAGGGGCGAGAACCTGGCGGGGGATGGTGTGATGGAAATGCAGGATGCCGTGACGGTGTTAGACGGTGATGAACGGTTACTCAGGACCAGAATCATCCTTAATTTAGGGAAGATTTCCGGAGTTGCTGGCACGCTCCTTTAAACACCTTGACAGCATGGTAAACAAGATCAATAGAGAGCTTGGAAAAAAAACTCAGAAAACGTGGCAGAAAATGAATCTTCAGGATGCCTACGAATCTGTCATCTACTGGGTATATTTCTCACGCCGGTGTTAATATAGAACTTCATGGAGATGCTGAAGCAGTGTTTGATGTATCGTTACTGCGCGGTCACGTTCCGCGGTCCTGCGTTTTGCCACTTTCGTTTTCGCCGGCTGATTCGTTCTCTTGCCCTGATGTCTTCCGCATTGTGTCCGTCGGTTAATGAGTGACAGAAGATTTCAATTAACTTCAGTTGTGAGATGTTTTTTGAGTTTCGTTGGCTAATGCCGCCCATCTCGGACCGTGGCGCCGGACGCCGTTTCAAACGGAATATGAGAGGCGGCTGTTGTTTCCGACGTGCGCATGAGCACAGCGCTGTCAAGAACAATCCTGCGTAAAACCCGGGGGGGTTACCCGGCACAAACCTAGCTGCATTATTAACTTCGCTTGGCCTCAAGTAGAGCCCTAAAGCACCACAAGGATCAGGCATGTCCAGCCTCTCTGTGTGTAGATACAGGACAAATTTACTCTGCTGCCAGTGGGAGCGAAAGGTCATAGAGAACATAAGTGTGGGATGATATAGAGGCGTCCAAATCCTCGCCTGTTTCCCCCTTATAAACATTTACTTGGAAAACAACCAGTCATCCTGTTCTGATTTTGCGCTCCATTGTACTGTCATTGACTTGTAAATCTCCCGGCAAAATCGCCCCGAGACTGACTTCTGCAGACAGCATTTCCTTGGAATGATCCCGATGTTTTATTCAACAGACACTCAGCGTCTTTTAATCTGATTGACCCAGATGCCAGTGTGGCACGTGCGAGCCAATTGGGTTCCAGCCTTGTTACTTATTACCTGTCGAAAGGGAGAGATTTTATCAGGTTGGGGTGAAAGTCCGGTTTCGGTGTGCAGTTTGGGAGACAAGGGAAGCGGTTTATTAAGATTAGGCACCGTTTTTGTAAACTGCCAGTGGCAGGGAATGTGTGGTTGTGTTAAACTATCCTGCAGAGATGACCAGAATCCTGCTCTCACTAATGTCCTCAGCTAAATGAACAAGTTCATGAGCTAAATTAACGCTTTCAGCTAGCTGGACCTCAGAAGTGGGGATTTTGTTCGTATGACAACAAGAGGTTGACTCAATTGCCTAATTTGTTTTAAGTTATTAAAATTTCAAGCATAAAAATAACGGTAATTTTAATAGCTGCCATACTTCACATAAAACATTATAAATGAAGTTATAGGAGTACTTCATCATAAGGCATTTATAATAGATGACGAGTGCAGATTAAGACGAAATGCTTAAGTAACTTTATAAATTGTCCCGCTAGTTAATAGTACAAGGCATACATTCCAAAACTGCTCCCTAAACCACAACTGAAGTGCAAATTTCCAAAACTCAGTCCATTTTTCTTGTGTTTTTTAGGTGAGACCACCAATGACCTAAAATCAATCTTTATATATGAATCATCATCAGCACAGAATCGGGAAGCAAAACTCACTCATTCCTCATGTAATCCAATAAAGAATTCTCATGTTGAATTTCCAAAAAGTCCACAGTAATGGAATTTACTTACAAACTGGTTTGAGTGAGCTTTGGAACTTTGCTGTTCAATCAGTAGCACAAAAAAAGTATTGACTCTAAAAATGAATATGGAAAGTTAATATTAATACACATAATAAACATTAATGGCCGAAAATTTTCACACGAGTTTGAGGGTGGAACACACCATAATCATGTTGGTTGGTCATGTAAACTTGCGCAGATAAGTGTGTTTCTGCCAATGGATTTTTAACAAATGGCGTCATGTGACCGCAGTGTTAGTCTTTGATAGGCTATTGGAGGTTATCTTATCTCACCAGACTCTTGCTGATGCTGCAGGGAGACCAATCGTCTGATTGAGAGGGATGACGGGGGACAGAAATGTTTCAGCATAAAAATTTAGTAGGCTGCTTTTTCCCGTTAAAATTGTAGTTCAGGCACATGCTGGTAATATAAGGTAAGAAAAGATTAGAAAAGCCTTTTAGGAGACTGAATCTCGCGTTGGACGTGCAGCCGGTCGCTTGGTTGCCAAACTAAACAGTGGATTTAATAAGAACACGGGGCTGGCTGCTGGACTCGCTCTCGCAATCGGGAGTTTTATAACAGGCCTGCGGAAGGATGAAACAGCTCGTTAGGGTTCTGCTCGGATATCGGACGGAGGCGTGTGAGACGGGCCCCAGGATCTCTCCTCGAATTCCGCCCGCGACGTCCGTCACTTAAAGCGGAGTGGCAATGTTAGGGGAGCTTCCAGCTTTCATTTCCGACATCCCGAGGAAAGCGTTCTCAAAGTGAGACAGTGTCCTCAGTGCCCCACCTCTCCCACTGAGAGTGTGTCCTACTGGACAAGGACTGACAAGGGCAAGCAAAAAACAAACAGCAGACCAAATATACTCACACAAAAAGCGCTCAACATCGCTACCCTATGCCAGCCACTGACCTAAGAGTATTAACATCATACGTTCTGTTTGAAGGTCTAAATTTACACAGGAATTTCACCATGAATGGACTTCAGGTTGCATGTTTAAAGGGTATCCCCTGTTCCAGTGTGACAAAAGTGGGCAAAGTGATTTATTGATTGGTTATTAGCAATAATTACAGAAACACGCATACATTCTTAAAAGAGTGGGGGCAGGGCCTATGTGGCCATCTCAAGGGTCATGTGACCACGATCATCCTTACACTAGCGACAAGGGATAGGATCACACAGCAGTATGTATATTCCAGTGTGTTGTGTTTCCGTGGTAACCCCGGAGCAGATCTGCCGTGTCCCCCCCCCCCCCCCCCCCACTTTTGGACACAGCAGGGATGCACACTTGCACCTCTCTTCGCTTGTTCTCGCCGAGACAGAAATTTTACGGTTGCCAATCGGAAGGTTTCTTGTTGTCCTGTTCCATCCCACATCCGCCAGTCGAAAAATTGGGAAGCTGGGCTTCACAGTGCCGCTGTCGTGCGCTTCTGTTCACTGACGTGAGAAAGGACTCCCGAGCGCATAGCAGACGACCCACTTAGTCTTGGAGACGAGTCGCCGAGTCTCTCCGTCATCACCTGCTCCTCAGACAGACTCCTGCTCCTGCTAAAGTTTCTTGTACCTCCTCCGCTTCCTAAAACCGGATGGAGGTCCAGAGCCCCCGTTTGGCTGTTCAGGTATCAATATAATTATCCAGATGGGTTTGTCTGTCTGCTAAAGGTTCTCATGCACAGGCATTAGGTGAGCTAATTCCGGATGTGGGGGTCGCTCCACCCGTTGCTCTCTGCGAGGTGCGGGAGACAGATGACAGAAGATCCTGTAAAATGATTTAAGGCCTGAGACCCAGGCCCGCGTCTTCCGAGCCGTTCCCCTCCATGGTTGGCGGCAGAGCAAATACGGACTTTAATCCACGCTTATTGAGACGCTCCGCCTGTCTGAAACCGAAAGTTAATTACGGCTGAACATCTGCGTTTCCGACTCCGCCTGTTTACCGTTTCTTTTTCGAATGCCGGTTGTGTCTCTCGTTTTGACTATCCGGTCAGTTGTGGGCGAGCGAGTGAACAGTCGCATCAGCAAATACCAGTAATGATTATAAGCATGTGTACGCTCAAAATATTTGGAAATAATTTGATGTCAGGCTGGTGCCAGAGGCCTTCAGAGATGTACCTACAGTATGAAACTGCCTGCAGATGACACACATATTGTCCATAATTCGTTCTTTAACTAGGTGTGCTATATTTGGCCTACGGGTCTGATTAAATTAAGCGACGCTTCCGACTTTAGCCTTTATTACTTAGCCGTACTTTGAGTAACGGCGGTTTAATTGACCTGGGTCCTTTGGTGCTATAGTAATGGGTTTAGCGGGTGTCTGTACTGCTTGGGGGAACAGGTTGGATGTAAAGGGTGCTGTATCTTTGGCGTCCTGTTGCCACAGGGCAGAATCGGCAAGGCCCCGGTTCCACTGTGGTGAAAAAGAACATGATGCAGAATGCGATGTATGTGACTTTGTTAATTGTTATTTACGATGATACCTATAGGACCTCTCATTGGAATTGCTTAAGAATACAATGCTGATAGGATGGTAGTAAAACCCAATGCTAACCACACTCCGCACAAGTCGGGTTGCTGTCGATGACTGCGGACGTTTGCAATTCGAACGCATCCAATTCATTCAGTTAACGGGGGGATAGGTTCTGGAATCCAGCTGACGAGAGGGAAATATGCTTTGTCTCTTCACGGCAGTTTGAGCCGCTAGAAACATGACTGGAAAGTCGCAGACAGGAATTTGACCCTATCTGCCCAGAAAATGCCGGCACACCACCGTCGGAGTATGAGGATTTGGCTGGAGGTGCCTCACATCCGGACCGTACCACCTCCTCGGCCGCGGGGGTCCTCGCAGGCAACAGTCCAAGCTTGACTTTCCCCTGATTTCTCTTTTTTGTTTCGTAAATTTCACACTCCGACACCTGCCAAGAAAACAGGAGCCGTGCGGGATGTGGCTCTGTTTCTCACGGCGTGTAAACACCCTCCAAGACGGCGGCGGGCTGGCGTCACATTAGGGGTCATTCGCAGCCTTAAGAGAAGCGGGGAGCTTACATCACCGGCATTTTCCGGGGAGAACATATGGAGGAACCATCTTGCAGGCCAGCAGCCTGAGGTACCGGGAGCCTGGAAAGTCTCAGGTCCGTGTCTTCTGGGTCCTGACGGCATAAATAGGTATTCACCTGCAGTCATTCATTACCGTTACATAAAGAGCAAGGTTGCCTTTTTATCAAGAAGGAAATATATACCTTTTTCCAGCATAAAAAGGGTAGGCATGAGATAACCTGAATATGTATAACCCCTTATCAGCTCTCCCGCAGGCATTTCTAAATCGTATACATAGGCTCTGCACTTAGGCCCAACAGGACGGCTACCCAGGGAATTTGCCAGATGACATTTTTTTTTTTCTCAGCTACGCTTCTGGTTTCTCGCCGCTCTGCCGAAAATTAAAGCCGTGTAATGAGCTGTTTCGCTCCTTTTCATTTTTACGTTTTTTTTTCCGGGTTCTGCCACTCGTGTCCATCGCCCTCCTCGACAACAATTTGCCGATATAAACGGAGTAGCTCTGATTGCTAACTTTGATTTAGCGAAAATGAAAACTTATAAATTACATCCCCGGAAAAACCACAATTCCCGCCTCGGCTCCAGTTCTGCCTCGAAATCCAGGACGTGAAAAAAAATCTGAAATAATTGATAAACAGTCAGCTTCAGATTCTCACTCCTCAGTGGATCTATGCAGGATATTGGCAATAGCACTATAACACCGTCGAATGGGACTTTATGCGCCCTTTGCAAATGATTCCCAAGAATAAACGTTGTATAGATTCTGTTTATTACCGTACAGCTGGGGGTTAAAGCAAGACGGTCGCAAAGACCCCCGCTTCCTCTCTGACTTGCCATAATAAGCATAATAAAAAGCCCCCTCCGCTGCTATTATACAGCACAAACCGTCGCCAACTGGGACCTGGAGCTCTTTGGCGGAGGGGAGCCTGAGGAAGATCCTAATAGCTTTGTAAGACACGGCAGAGCGTCCGGGAGCAAGATGGCAGCAGAGAAAGGAGGTGTCCCGAACGCGGCTTGTAGGGAATTGTCAGTGAAGTAATCCCACCGCAAGGGGTCTTTATGGTATCGTTAGCTGCCCGGACCCATGCTGGTGTGCAGCGCTAGGACATAATAACTCCGGAAAGCTTGTGTCCCACGGCACCGTCTCACCACCCCCCCCGCCCCCCCCACGTGTGGAATCAGCTTTGGGGAAGTAAACAAAACGAACATTGTATTTGCGGGCCCTCGACACGACGCGGGCGCCGGTCTCAGCGTGAGAGCTGGACGGTTCCTGGACCACGGGGGACAGAAAGGGTGGGAGGCGCCGATTCCTCACCTGCGGCCTGGAATTTTGCCCCCTCGACTCCTCACGTTAGCGATGTGGCTAGCAGAAGGCAAGGGGCGCGTTGGCGAAGCCTCCATGCCATGCTGTCATGACTGAGGCAGATCACACCTTATGAATAGTAATAATAATTAGTCTTAATTAGCTGTTTGTGTTATTTCATATTACCATTTTAATGAGACGCTGCCCCCAGTGGCTGGCTGCCTGCTACAGCAGCTCCCACATCCTCCGTTTGTGGCTGTTTTTATGTATATATAGTACACAGATTCTGTAACGTTTTATATACTTTGCTCGGGTCACTCTTCTGCTTTTTCTGCATCGTCGGATTTTTCAGGGACCGGTGAGATGGGGGGAGAACATTCCGGACTCACATATTTTTCTCTCCCCACGTGCCAGATCTGGAGCTGATGGGGAATGAGCGGGAATGGGAGGGGAGAATGGGCAGTCCTTATCAGGGGCAGCGTAAGGTGTCCAGCAAATAAAACAGGCGAGCTCTGAGCCCCTGACCAGGAGCCGTGGCGAGTACAAACACCGTAGTGATGCACGATGCAAGCCGATGCGCATCACCATTCTGTCACCCAAATGTGGAGCCGCCCTCTGGGACTGCGGATGTATTGCACGCCGTGCTTGTTTTCACGCTGCCCCCCTCCCCCACACCAGCAGACGCCGCAGTCACGACAAGCGATACATTCTATGGTGAGCACATCATCCCCACGCTTTCATTTCTGGGGCCTTAAATCTTGCTTTGCCCTCATACCCCTTACTCATAAGGATGGGGAGGAGGTGAATGAAGGAGGCTCCACCAATACACTGGGCTGCCGGGGGGGGGGCTTTGGACCCCTCACTGCCCCTGCCCCCCTACACAACCTTCACACCTCTCTGTGACACCCCCACCGATGACACAGTAGGTCTCCAACCTGACCCCACTTTGCAGGCTGTCTGTGTGAGCAACCAGGTGAGCAGAGAGCTGTACACAGGAAAGCCTGTGGGGGTGGGCTGTAGGGTTCAGCCCCAGGGTGTGAAGGACCTGCCACCCAGCTCTGTGGGGGCGACAGCACCTGCTCTCTCCCTCCTGGAGCCGGCAGCACTTTCTGTGTGGTCCCCGTGCTAAAGAAAAGGACTGATCCAGCACCCTCAAGATCTTCAGATCTTCAGCCACCTACGGAAGTTCTCAGACTCCTCCATCACAGGGCACCGTGACAACGGGGACCATCTGAAACACAGGGGTCTAGCTTTCGTCTCTCGTGGTTGCTTTGAGAACAACCTACAGGAGCTGCTGGTGGAAACAGTGTGTTTAAAGTCAGCAGCAACATTTTTTTCAGCCAATAAACTTATAATTATGCAGATTCTGGCTTTACACGGTTAGGAAGCAGCGTCCCTCGCGTGTAATTTTCAAACGCCAATGTTTATGTTATGTAATATCAAACAATGGGTGCAATGAGTCAGTATTTTATGTGTATGCTGAGTACTTCTAGTCCGTAGCTTGACGCTAATTGCGAGCTGAAAACGTCGTCTGTAGTTGCCATGTGGATGGGCACCGTGTGATTTTACAGACCTGCCCTAACAAGGTACGATTAATTTATGCAAATGCAGGCACATTAAAGAGGCTGTTTTTTTCCAGCCTTAATCTGTCATTAAGGCGATAAGCCGCGTGAATCGAAGTCGAGCGTGGGCGTCGTTATTCAGATGCCAATCGTGAGGCCGCGTCAGACCCCCCAGCCCTGAAACGGCAGAGACTGGTCTGGCTGAGCTGCCCCCACCCCACGTATGATGTTTTTTCCCAGATGCTCTGACCTGTTGGGCAGTCGGATGAGGCTGCCATGGTTACCTACGATGAGACTGTAGCTGAAACCCCGGAACCCCCAGGACTTGATCAATTCGCTCCCTGAGCCGGGCTCTTGGGTCCGTAACGGGCTGGTCCACTTATGCTGGCCATGCCTGTCGCCGGTCGGTGCCAGCCAGGCTGTCTACATCGATCGTTTGCCGTTTTCCCCTTTCTGTTGACTTCCACGCGCCCAGAAAGCATTCACCGGCAACCGAATGTCACGCTTTTCCTGTGACATCAGCATTCTGTCTCTCTTTGACCCTACTGTGCCGCAATTTGGAGGTTTTGTGAAGCATACTAACTTTATCCCCCACCCCCGATCTGTGACTGAGCACCTTTGGACACATCCCTGGATTCCATTAGCGGGATAATAGGGATGTAGCATAGAATTTGGAGCGGAAACGAACGGATTTATTTCTCTGCGACTTGTCTGACAGCGATATTCATCATGTGGCTTTCGGCACACTTCAGACTCTCTCTCGAATTCCTGATCAGCGCCGTCCTACATCAATCATAAAAAAAGCCAGCAGAGGCACTCAGCTAACAGCACAAGGAAGGAACTCCTTTGATAGGCGGGCAGTATCGATACTGAATAGTATCTCTGCTGCGTGAAAGGAATGCAGCAAAATAGATACAAGCAGATTAATCAAATAAATGTAAGAAGAAAACCTGAATTTTTATACTTTTTGGAAACAAAACATAGGCTTGTTATATTTATCTAATTAAAACAATATCCCCATGAAATGCATGACTGTCTGCAGTTTTGCAGGGAACTTCCCCGTGAATGTGTTACGGTAATTCTAAACTGTCACGCCCTGCATTCCTACCCCCTTGTTCTTTCCCTGGTGTGGCTCTAATGAGCCACACCTGTTACTAATTTGTCTTACCTCTCGTTTCAGCCCTCATGTGCCTCACTCCAGCTGCCCCTCGTCTGCTCCCTCATCAGTGATGTATAAGAGTGTCTCCCAGTCCTGTGGTCCCCAGTCCGGTTGTTGCCGTCACCCCCGTGTGCACACGCCTGTACTTTCCACTGTTAGCGGTGCCTTTTGTTTGTTCGGTTTCCCTAAATAACCCCCTTATTGTTTGCCCTTACTCCTGCTTCTTCCTCCATTGTGTCTTGGAATGTGACACAAGTACTGCCAGCTGCAAGTACTCTGAATTGTACTTGCGTGCCATGAAGTATCTTTGCACACCAAAGCCTTTAAGGAGTTCAGAAGTGGTTCAGACACACATTACCCTATCAGGTTATATAAAACCCCGAAAGGGTTTTAGTAGAGTGTGATATATGTGTATGTTATTGTTCTTGCATCCATCCCACGTAAATAATTTTTACAACACATGATCAAAGTTGTGTTTTGAGGCACGGTTTCTGTTCCATGTGGATCTTCTGTATGGCTTCCTTGCACATGACCATTCTTGGCAACGGCATGTGGAATGAATGACATTATGTAACCGTGAGCTCTGGAGGACTTAAGGCCCAAAAGTGAGGAACTCGAAGCACATCATAGGGGTGTGAACATAAGGTTACATCAGCTGACCCATCAACATAAGAACATGAGAAATTTACAAACCAGAGGAGGCCATTTGGCTCATCAAGCTCATTTGGGGAGAACTCAACTAATAGCTCAGAGTTGTTAAAATCTTATCTAGCTCTGATTTAAAGGAACCCAGGGTTTTAGCCTGCACTACACTAACAGGAAGACTATTCTATACTCTAACTACACGCTGTGTAAAGTAGTGCTTTCTGAAATTGATTTTAAAATGTTCTCCTGCTAATTTTCACTTATGGGCACAAATTCTAGTATTTAAACTAATATTGAAAATAGCCATTTGGCTGAACAGCATCCAGACCTGTTAGAATCTTACATACCTGGATCATGTCCCCCCTTAGTCTCCTTTGTCGAGGCTAAACAGATTCAGCTCAGCTAACCTCTCCTCATAAAACATTCCCCTAAGACCAGGAATCATTCTTGTAGCCCTACGTTGAACCCTTTCTAAGACGGCAATGTCCTTCTTAAGGTATGGTGACCAAACCTGCACACAATATTCTAGGTGGGGTCTTACCAAGGAATTGTATAA
>JAODLC010000047.1:15784607-15796764 GCA_026781145.1 Hippopotamyrus pictus
GGGGGGGGGGGGGGGGGGGGGCCAGAGTAAACACAACAATAATGAAACACTTAAATTGTGTTCTTTTTATGAAAGGGGGGAATTATACTAGAACATTTACTAATGGTATAATCAGTAACTGAATATTGCAAAATATTTTATGATCTGAATTTCACAACAGGAGCCTGTAAGTGAGTCTAATTGTATAATATTTCCCTATCGCATGCTCATGTGCATGAGTATCTAAGAAACGCAGGACGGCACGAGGAACTAAACATGCTAAGAAGCGGTATGGATATCGGCCCACATCCTTTGTGCGTGTCGTTCTGGGAGCAAGAGGTTCTGGAAATGAATACCCTGTGTTACAGCACTAACTGGTGTGAAAACAATAACTATACCACACGGCGTTAAAAAAATATAGCTAGCCTTAGGAGTTTCCCTTGGGTGTTACAGTCAGAACAATTATTAAGCTATTTGTGCGTCGTCTGGCTGTAGTAATGTAGTTTAATTTGTCAGGAGGCTTTATTTGAGGTGCCGAAAAGCACAACTGGCTTTATAGTACGTCCTCAGCATGCAGGAATACACGCATCTCGGGAGGAAACGTTTGCAGCCTGCATTTTCCAGCACGTGGGGACTCCTGCGCCCTAATGGGGCAAATTGGCCTCGGATCTCAGGGAAGCAAAAGAGCTCTTCAGAGGTTTTCGGTCCAAGGCCGGATAAATAATAGCCACGGTGCATTCCGGTTGATCTGCAGAGCATCAGACAGCAGCCCGACCGTGTAGCCGACGCTCGCTTCCACCGCTCACTAAACAAAAAGCAAAAAAAGGAAACCGAGGACTTTGAAAAAAGCAAAGGGCGATCTCTCATGCCTCTGTTAGGAACTTGTATGCTTGTACTGCTCACGTTAAACCGCGGTAGGAGTGAGAGCCCGTCATATAACAACATGGTGTTTTAACGAAGCGATATCAGTCTCCACCATGGAACTTGCTCTTTTAACCGCGGGAAGGCTGCCCTTTTTTGTGCGTTAATCGCCCTCTGCCACAGAGGTTTGAAGAAATTTCCCACAAGCCTTTGCGTCACAGAAAATGCCTCAGGCTCGCCTTGGGCTGCTCTCACGTGACCCATAACCCTTGGAGCAGAACTGGAAACATGTCATCTGCTCGTAGCTCATTTGTTTACCTAACTGCTCATGTAGCGTCGCCTAATAAAGGCCATTCTGTTGTTGTTTATCGTATCAGCTGCAGTGCCTATGGTATCGCAGTTTGCACATCTGCTTACACGATTCCCCCAGTTGCCCTTGTATAATTACTCTTTACTAGGTTGCATCTGTTTCTTGGTGCCTCCTGATCTGTGGAATCATGGGATATTTATCCCCGATCTAACGACACACTTTTTCATTTCTTCCTTCCGACAACCTCGTAAATACATGCACGACATATGTTACACTTATACACCTAGATGATATGGTCACAGGATTTGAATTTTCCCAAATATTAATCTACCTTTATGCAGGGTAATATATACACATTTTAAATTATACACATATTTCAATTAGTATTAGCTTTCAACTCAAGTCACGTGGCTAACAGCGGGATATTTTAAATATATTCACAGGTTTAGTACCTTTTTTAATGTGCTGCGCTTATTTATGCATGAAATTATATATCATCACAGAAACTTCAGTTAGGCTTTTATTAAAATTTTACCCCGTGTGATTTAAAAAGAGCCCGGCAATGACAGGGAGCGCGATCGCGTCCCTGAAGGTTGCACGTCCTCTGCGGCCCACCGACCGAGCGTAGCGTGAAGCTGGCCGCTTTCGGACGCGTTGCCGCTGATGGCGCTGGATGCGAGGCGCACGATCGCGCTGCCGCTCCGCTATCCGCAGTTTCCAGAGTCCCTGTAATCAGCTCAATGGATAATCAGTTACAAGTAAGTAATCTGTAACTCGTTGTCTTTGTGTCCTAATGTAATTGGACAGCAATCAGAAGTAATCTTAATAATTTAAAAACATGGGAATTAAATCTCTGACTATAAAAAGAGAAACATTATATTCACTTCTAAATATTTGCGGTGCTGCAAGTAAACACTAGTAGAATGATTCATAAAAATGCTTTAAAATCTAATACATAATATTTAAATGTACAGATAAGATTTATGCATTTGACTAATGTAGCTTGCAAGATGGATAATGGTAGAAATATACATTATATAAAAGGATAGGTTTAGAAGTTCAAAACAGGGTGGTCCAATAAAGTAGTCTAACAGCACGAGCCTGAATCGGTTTAACTGTGCAGTCTGTGCTCTTAATATTGGGGTCTGATTCCAGGAGATTAACTGCACCAATTTCCTTTCAGGAAAAAATAGAGCAGGTTTTTTATTTTATATTTTTATCAAGCAAAGTAATTTCTCTGTCGAAAGTCCCGCAGTAGCAGTTTCTGGAAGGGCAGCGGAGACGTGAAACCGCTTGTGAGGTTCTGACCTGGCCCCTTATCGGCGGGATGTGATCAAGCTTACAGGTGTCAGTAGCTGGAGGTGGTGACTTCTGCCAAATGGGGAGAAGAACAAAATTCATAAGGCTGCGGGGTGCGTGAGGTCACCGGGGAGTGTGTGCGACGTGGCGGAGGTGACCGCCCTGCCACGCCCTTATCACAGAGACCGCTCCCTTCTGGCGCCATGGGACCGGAAAGCAACTTCGAACGGGGGGGATTATTTATAGAAACACGGTCCGGCGTAATCCATCAAACGGCCTGCCCTCAGGAGCAGCCCGGAACATTCCCCCTCACGTACCGATACGTCTCCCGCCAGTGCCGGGACAAGAATCTGCGGACGATTTAAGAGTTTCAACTGGAAACAATCAGCCAGACGGCGCCGGTGACGGCCGAGGTGAGGCCTTCCAGCGGGGGGGGGGGGGGGGGATCGCGGCCCCCAGGCGTAGGCCCCACTACAATTAGTCATGTTGTTGACAAGCTGTGTAACGGAGAGCGCTTGTGAGGTCACGGCGCAGGGAGGTTGGGGACTGTAAGCATGCGTACCGGCCTCCCTCGCCACCTGGACCCTCACCCAACCACTTCCAGCCCTGCTTAAAGGAAACATATTTCACTTCTCGCGGGCTTGCCGCCAGCCATGTGATGACTAAATCTGCGGTCCGAGAGGGACGCCCTCCCTGCCTCTCCGAACCCCTTTCCAAGTCAAATACTTCTTTACGATATATGGTCGTATACTAATTCATATCGTGATCTCACCTCGAAGAGCTGCTTCACTGCCCCACACGCACATAAAGAACAGATCTATAAATGCTAATTTAAGAAAACAGGCCTGCCGATAACACAGGAAGTGGAGCTATACAAGCGATCCTTCATTTTCTCGTCTAGAGCCCCCGCCGAAGTAAAAACAGACCTTATCTTCAGCGTCTTCCTCAGGTCGGCCTTATCTGCCTCAGATTTACTCAACCTTGAAAGGGTTGATAAGCCTTATTAACGTACCCCTGTAATTCAATAAACACTCGTGGATCTCCGTGTCGGGACCCGGGGAGCCGGATTTGAGTTGCGCGGATAATCAGACGCTTAACGTTATCGGAAAAGCGGGAGCGTGTCCTCGTTGTGGAGGGAAGCGATCTTTAACGCAAACACTCGCCGATATTTCAGGGAATATTAAAATACACCGCCGGGCTGGGAGACGGGGGCTTGCCATCGGGGCGGGACAGAGGCAGGCGGGTGCCAGAGTTTAATCAAACCTTTCAATCAAACTTTAATCAAACTTTATTGGAAAAAAAAGCTCCTGAACATAAAAACAATGTTCTGGCCAAAACTGTGTGAAAATAAAGGCTCCAAACTTTGCAAAAAAAGAGAAAGCAAACCCCCTCAGGTGTGAGCCGGCTTGCCTTCATCCATCTCCCATCTTTCCCCCAGTGCTTTTCTCACATCCACCCAGTAGACCCATCAGAAACCCTAAAAAGACAATTAAGTCAATCATAGCTGGATGTGTTTCAATTACTGGAGACTCTGAGGGTGTGGGGCAGGAGGCTGATCGCCGGGGGGGGGGGGGGGCACAAGAGGTCACCTAAAACGAGACCCGTGGCATTTCTGTGCCTCCCGCAGGCTCACGTCGCGATGAAATTAATTCTTTTCAGGAAGAACGTGGGCGGCAGGTTTACAGTGCAGTTTAGATTAAAGAATGACGAATCCTGGATGCTTCTCCGCACAATAAAGGTTAAATTCACTGCCTGAAAATAAAGCTCCATTTAAATAAAGCATGGTTCTTCCTTGGAACACAAACCTCGTCATAAAAACGAAACACAGAGTCATTTCTTTTCAAGTGTGCCGGCTTTGAGCGGGATCTGAAGATCGTAGACTTTTTTTGCTTGGAATTGTGACAACAACCGTGCATTTAGAAGCACCTGAGGTCGGCTTCTGGACGGCGGGTAGGGACGGCCTGCTGTTTCGCCTCGATCCTGGTCAAGGGGTCACGTCGGCTCCCCTTTGAAAGCAGCCGCCCTTCGCTGATGACGATAAGGACCTCTGACAGCCGGCACTGGCCAAAGATGATGGGACTGACCTCACAGCACTGAAGTACATTTTCAAAGATGACACCTACCCCAAGTCTCTCACTTCCAGTAGTCTAGGAGCTCAAATGTGTTTGTCAGGCAGTGGTGGGGGAGGGTTTCCTTAATGGCTTATCCAGGACGGGGATGTGATGAGCCTGGAGCCCATCCCAGGAAGCACATGGGAACCTAGACAGGATGCCAGAACGTTATAGGGTACACTCCCAGTCTTGCGTTAAGGACAAATTAATCTGGCCGCATACGTATTTTGGCAATATGATGTTGTATGTCATATAATCACCATGGCCCACCGCCTGTGCAGGATCCCCAAGGCAAACTTTGTCGTTTGTTCTGATCCCACCCACTGCCCATGATTGGTTGACATAAATGTGACGCGGCGGCCTTTTAAAAGAGCTGCCATTTTGTTTTATTAAAATGACTCACTCACACGCCACAATATGTTTATTGGCAATCCGTATGTGGGTCTCCTGCGTCGGATACGTTCTGCGCTCTCTAGGGCTGTGACATGACTCGGAACGAACGAGGTGGCAGCGTTGTTTTACGTATGCGACAGACTGTCCTCGTCGACGCGTTCGATGTCTTTTTGCCCGGTTGTCATTTGAAGAGTACGGTCACCTTTAGACACACCGAATCGCTTGACTAAGTAATCTATACAAACACGGGGAGACCATGCAATTTCACACACACAGAGCTCAGAGCGGGAATCCAGCACCAGCCCTGGAGGCCCGAGGCTGCAGACCCACCGAGGCGTTGTGGTTGCAGAAGCTTGGATGATTGATGCCGGGAAGCCTAGCTGCTCCTGTCCCAGGATCCTGGTTTTCCCCTGCCTGTAATTTGCTAGCCAGGGCAGCCTCCCGCACCGGAGGACGTGACTGGGGATGTGGGCGGCTGTCTGGGTGATATAAGGTTCAGGAAATCGTGGCCTTCCTCGGCGTACAGCGCTAGCGACGCAGCCTTTCCTGAAACGACGCTCAATGGACGCCCGCTGAGAAGAGGGCTTCTACCTTTGAACGAAACAGCTGTTTCAAGAGGGATCTCCATCTCCAGACTCTCTGTCAAATCTCCAGGGGTTAGCGACAGTGAGAAGACGAGTGTAAACTTGCGGGCGACTCTCTCGGAGCGGCTAGGAACGCGAGGAGCGTGGCGTCATGTGACCTCTTCGGTGAAGGCGGCACGCCGGCGGACGGGGCGGTGTCACTGCAAACGTCGGACTGCATCGCTACACGCCCGTCTTCGAAAACTGCCAATCAGCTGCAAGATCGCGGTGAGCCTGCAGCCCAACACAGGAAACCTACGGAACAAAGCTGGAGACACACTATTCTTATTATCCTTAAACAATGGAACTACTCATTCAAAAATAAAGCTTGATTCCAAATGTTATAAATTATTTGCAATATCCTGCAATAATGCAGACGTACAGAAACACTCACTGCCGTATAAACGTCTTCAGACCCCAGGAACAGGGACCAGTCTGTTCTCAGAAATCAAAAAACTGCTGCGTGTGCATTTTTTAAGGATTTAATATTTATTCAGCACAAACGCTCAGACTGAAGGCTTCCGAGGCCAAGATGAGACAATAAGTATCAAAAATATAAAGGTGGTGGGGGGGGGAACTGAAGTATGTTAATTTGGGCTCAACGTTTGATGGATGCACGTTTGACAGCAATTACAGGCCTGTCTTCTCGGGTAAGCCTAGCAGCCCCGCACACACCGGCTTGCTGAGATTTCCTGCCTGTTATTCTTAGCAGAAATGCCTGAACTCTCTCAAGCTGCACAGGGAATCGCTCACGTACAGCACTCTTCAAGTCTTCCCCCGGATTCTCTGTAGGATTTTCCAGTCAGAACTTTGAGTGAATCACTCAAGGACATTCCCTTCGTTATTCTTAAGCCACCCCGGAGCCGCTTACACTTCGGGTCTCCAGTCTCCATCCTACTTAAAGGTGAATCCTCTCACGAGTTTCCATCAACGCCGAATGGGCTTTTCTTGAAGAGTCCACTCGGCCCATTTGTTTTCCGGTTCTGGAAAGGCCACTCCGATTCCTGCTGAGAGCAGGCGTAGCCGTCGCGGGACTTGGCCAGCAGCATGCCGGACCTCCAATACACGGTTGTCGGGGTGATGTGCTGAGCCAAAGGTAACTTTGGCAACTAGACCCCAGAAATCTTGACCGCCTGAAATACCACATTTTTTCCGGTTTCCCAGGCGACGTGCTGCAGGCCACTTTGGCACTGGCTCTCTTGGTCAAGTATTTTGGAACTTTCCGACTGAGCGTGCCCTCCCGTCTCAGCCAACGAACGTGGTCATTAGCGAATGTGATCCAGCCAGTTGGTGGTGATCTGACAAAGGTTCTATCTGGGGGGCTCCTGAGGAGAATATGTTCAGTGTGATATTTAAAAGGTTAAACATTTTTTTCCACAGTGCTCTTTTGATCTGTAATTGTTGCGGTTTGCCTTGGCTCGCTTTGCAAGCTCCTTACTTTTCTCTGTTCAGTCTTGAAATTCACCACCTGTCTGAGGAACTCTACAAAAACACGATTTCACCTCGATAATAAACCATCACCAAACACAGACCAGGATATAAGATTTTTAATGGGGTAATTTTGTGCATATAGTTTAATTTCACTCATGCACACTCACGCAGTCATTAATTTTCACTTCTTTTTACACGAGTGTCTCTCTTCTTGTTTGGTTTCTTCCTGTGAACGTGTTGTAGGCTGTGTATATAACAAACATTAATTTGTACTTCGAAGTGTCATGATTTCAAGCTGTAAAGCAGCAAAACAAAACTGTGACCAACTGTGACTTGTTAAGTTCTCGTGGCGTCTGAACGAAGCTGGCATCGGTCGGCTCTGGAGGGAGGTAGATTTAAGCCGAAAACATTTTATGTTATTTATTTATATATATATTTTTTGCACTGCTGTTGCATAAGAGTTTCCCGGGGATGTGTCAGATGCCTGTGAGTCGCCGGTGGGCCACTCCGAGGAATCTTCAGCTGGTGACGGCGCTCTCCTGTGTCGACATTGTGGCTCACGGTGCGGCAGACTGATGACTGACGGCCAGGTCGGAGATACGCCTTGTACACTTCCTGCTACTTGCGGCAGCCATGTGGACAGCGGAGAAGAAACTGGCAACTGCTGAATCGTTAGAGGCGTGAAACACAACAGACGCAAAACAAAGGAACGAGACATCCACTAAACGACCGTTTTGATATCGTTCGTGCAGGCAATTTGACTTAAGTTTCATTAAATGTATAGAAATGCAATTATAGTGTAAACGTTGTGATTATTTGGATTAGTAAATAACCAGCCGTTTATGCTAATTGCGCTTTTACTGGCTGATTCGCGAGCGCCTGCACGTCACAGGAGTGAAACGGTGGAGCACAGAGATTGCACTGCTGTGGGTGATTAATGAATATGTAAATCGGGACGTTTAAACTAGATGCGGTGACTTGCGGTACGTGCTATAAATAATCTAAATGTAAAGTCTCAACCCAAATGTGTCTCACAAGTAAGAGCCATTATATATGTGTAACTTGGCAGGTTGCGGGGCAGAGGTCTACCACAAGGTGGGGGCTAGTGGAGCTAAAACAAACAACTTCATCACCGAAACTGAAATCTAACGAGAAATCTGGGACCAGTGCCCTTTAAAGAAATGCAGACTCAAAATAGTACAAACTACCTGGGAAACCTCTAAGCACAAAGAGACCATTAATGCGAGAATCCTCTCCCTGGGGAGCATGCCTACAACTCCCTGAGTGAGCCAGCCTCCGCCCAGCTGACTGTATTTAAACCCTAACGAGGTGCTCAATCCAATCAGGGTCAGCCGGGATTTATTACTGGAGGTTCTCATTGGCTTGGAGCTGGCCGTGAAGATGCAAGAGGTCACCCGAACTCCCGCCACCTCCTGCAGGCTCCAGCGACATATATATTTATACAAAAAAAGCCTTCACAAACATTTGCATAGGCACACTTAAACAATCAGTCAACTAGGGCTGAAACTGAAGCTTTGTCCCAATTTAGTATAAGCTTTGTGTAGATTTTTAAAAAGCCGGAAGTTTTAACGTGACCAGAGATCTGCCGATAAACCCTTTAAAGAGTCCGTAAGTGGATTATTTCAGCTGACGGAGCCTTACCAATAGCCGAGATTTGAGTTCTTCATTTAATATGAAAACCTGTCCAAAACCATTGCCAATACCATAAAGTAGCTATTCCATATTGCATCACCTGAAGTCATCGGACACTGGACTGGAAACAAAATGAAGCATGAAAGGTGGTATAGAGTAGAGACATTCAAATATGCAAATGACAGCTTTCTTAAACAAATGGACCCTCAATTAAATCATCTCTTGTTGCTTCTGTGACATAATTACCTTGAGAGTATTGAATGCTAACGTTGCTTCTGTTGATCTTGAATCTGTGTCCCCTTTGATCCGTTTATTAAATGCCATCCTTTTGTTTAGAGCGATTGCTCCTCCTGCTATGGATTTTTCTGCCCTTAAAAGGGACGCCAGATTACAGCAGTCAACAGAGGGGCTTTCGAATCATAATCGGTGACTCTAAACGTCCGTCATGCTGACCTTCTCCGGAGCAGCCTATGTGTGTTATTAATTAAAGGGTACATCAGACTGTTGGTGTCACGGGGCTGAATGTGGAGCCATTCAGAGCACGATCCAGCAAACGGGCCCCTAATTAGCCGTGTGCCTTCATGCTCTGAAAGCAGTGACCATCTCCAAGGGTGACATATGGCAGGGATTGTCCCGGGGGCACGTTTTCTGTCCAAGCCTCTATATATTTGCTAGCATGTAGCTCTTCAGTTGCTAATTTTACTCCTAGAGTGGGACGTTTGTTATGGTTAACTGTCGCTAGCCGGGGCACATGGTTAACCCTACCATCACGAGGCTACACACTGGCCTACTAATCAGCTTCACCGAGCTTCATCCTGTCATCGCCTGGTGCAACGAGGTCTCTGGTGCATCAGCTTGAATACAAGAAGCACGTTCGTGCGAGGGCCTGCCCGTGAGTGCTCCTGTGCAGAAAGTGTATTTTTCTGTGATGGCGAAACCTATAATAATGCAACAGATTGACAGCCATTGACTTGCTGCTTCTACAAAACTAGCTGCATGGTTGGATAACCTGTTATTGAACCTGGCAGATGGTTTTATATTTATTCTTTGGTTTTGGGTGTATAAAAGAATTTAAAGATATGCAGTATGCGGTCTCTTTTCTGTCTGTTAATTGTTTTTAAAAGTTTACTAAACACACACACTATACAATGGTGGAAAATGAAACCTATTCTGTGCACGTTCTCTCTCCAGTGCTTCATTCCGAGTTAAATATTTTGACTCGTGTTCTTCAGACCACGACTGCGAGTACCTTTGACCCAGATAATTCGCCACAAGCGCTGGAACAGAAGCTGACGGAGAGCAGGAATGAATAAAATTATTACGGAGACGGCCAGAGCCCGGTAGGCTGTTTCCCAAGCAGAGGATTTAGCCCGACTGCAACACAGACGAGAAAATCTCCAGGCCCAGAAGAGGGCTGAATGAGATCTCAGCTGCGAGACGCCAGTGGCGGCTGGGCCTGTGGCAGACAGAGCCGTGGAGGTGACCGGCGTTCTGAGACTTCGTTCCAGCTGAAGCACTGCTTCTTTCGGGTTTTTGTCATGTACTGTTCACCGTGGAAGTGTGGATTGGCCGGGGAGGAAGGCAGACTGACAGTAGTCCTGAGTACTGCTAAAGATCTCCGAGATGGTACTGACTGTATAAAGAGCAGGAATCCCTTGTGTATTGCACGCTGGCACTTCCGAGTCAAAATTTATTTCTGAAGTGCTTTTGCG
This sequence comes from Hippopotamyrus pictus, assembly GCA_026781145.1. Lineage (NCBI taxonomy): Eukaryota > Metazoa > Chordata > Actinopteri > Osteoglossiformes > Mormyridae > Hippopotamyrus > Hippopotamyrus pictus. The sequence goes on from JAODLC010000047.1 coordinate 15,794,980, forward strand.
AGGAGCCGATTCGAGGCTAATGACTTTCCTTAGCTGATTCTGAAGGCAGCTAATGGACTGTATGCTGGATATGAACTACGCAGCACTTAAGAGACTGAGGTTAAACACTACCTCAGACAGCTGGCTGGGTTTCACGTGCTGCGGTCATGTCAGTACGGAGGATGCCATCCTGAGAATGAAGGTTATTGCAGGTTGACGGCGAGGACAGTGTGAAGATGCACAGCCCAACGTAACATATGAACAGAAGTTTTCGTAAACAAATGTTCATAAGGAAGTTGGACAGCCAAAGAAAAAAGGCTGTTTTCTGCTCGTGAGCTCGAGACCTATGACTCCCTGAAATGTTCCAGATTCAATCCTATTGTGTTTTGGCCAAACTCTAAGCACTGAGGACTTTGAGGTTAGTTTCCAGCAGGAATGCTCCCATTTGGACCTGTATTTGAATCATTGTCCATCCAAAGCCCTTGACCACCGTATCTCAAGTTGAATAGATCTGGAGGGAGATGTTCAAGGCTACAAAACAGGCCAGCTGTTTTGAGGCAGGAGCACACTGAGGCTCTTAGCATCCTTTATTATGGGTTATGTTACATTACGTGCAGCGTTTATGAAATATGTCTGAATACAGATCGGTTTTCAATGGGAATCCACAATCGTGTTCTGGAGGACAACGCGGGCTTTGTTCCAGCCGAGCAATTAAACTCAAATTATGTGTAATTTTGGCCAGGATTTGTTTTTCTGCAACAGTTCAAATATTTTTATTGTCAATAGTTTTAATCGTTTAATAACAGTGATTCATGTATAAGTAAATCTGTCTGAAAAGCTTAGCTGATTGTAATACCTAGTAGAGTAATTAAAAAAAACCATTAGCGGATAAGCGAGTATTGATGGCAGATGGATGGACTAATCAGTATTGTTTGATGGGAATAACCTGCTGCTTTCACCCTTAATTTCTGGATAAGATTTTGTTTTAAGTCTCAAAAAAAAAAAGAAAATACATCAGTAATCAGAAGACTAGTGTGGTCCAGGATGACAAAATGATCACCTATAAATCGACATAACAACGAAGATGACTATATGTGTTCAAAGGTCCAGGTGAGGTATCTAAGATATACCTCTGTGTTTGAGACTTGGTCTGAGAGAACACAGATTTTTCCCCCAAATCTTACTAAATTGAACCCTAACAAACCCTGGTGATCTAATGTCTCCAGAGAATGATGGGAGAGATGAAGTTGGAAGAAATAAGCGGTAATGAACTGAGTTGCTGTTTCATCAACGGCTTCCACAGGACCAGCCATAGCCGGCCACGTCCCTCCAGGTATGACAGCTGCTGTTATACTGGAGACTGACTGATGCTGAGGGAAGGGGTCCTCAGGCAGCAAATGATGGGAAGAGCATGACGACCTAGAATGTTCTGCCGATCCCTATCTCCACCTGAGAGGTCCGGCACGGCTGTCATTGGGTGGCAGGTTGTCAGGATTCTGCCTCCCCTTGGACACCTTCAGTAACCTGGGTCCAGAAGTGAGACCCATCATGATTCATCAGATGTGAATCTGGCCGATCCATGCAAGTGGTCAGAAAGGATGTTTCTTCTTTTCTTCAGCGAGTCACCCAGCAAGCCAAGGAATGTTGAGGTTACCTGCTGCGTTTCAGCTCAACATCTAATTAAAGCCAATGGTATATGTCACGTTCGGCTCCGATCGCTCCTCGTGTTTGCCACGCCCCCTCATTACCTCCTGTTGATTTCTGCTTGTTCCCACCTGTGTCCAGTTAATTTCAATCTGTCCTGGG
>JAODLC010000047.1:15826018-15851551 GCA_026781145.1 Hippopotamyrus pictus
TGCCAAAAGGCGAACCCAGGGTCAGCCCCCCCCCCCCCCCCCCAGGTGGCAGAAAGATATGAGATTTGGGCTGCTTGACAGCAAATTCCCAGGCTGATTTTTGTTGCCAGTCCATCCCTGGATGGATGGATGGATGGATGGATGGCAGGGATCCTGTAGTGCCAGAGGCCACATACTTCCACAATGTCACCCTTAACGTGAAAGCTAAGACAAGCGACAGGGCTTCACAACTAGGAACAGGAAGTGGGGAACAATGCCGTTTTAAAGCTAATCTAGAACACGCTGGTTTGGTTTACAGCAAGGTGACCCAGCAGCCAGTCTTGTGGATTATTTTTCATACATTCAAAGCGTACAAAGCTGGCTCAGAGGATAACATTGTAGCCTGACACCTCCAGTGCTGGGTGGCTGTGGAGTTCACATGTGCTCCACGTGTCGGGTGGGTTTCCAAACATGTGCAATTAAGTTTTATTGCGCCATGTGCTGCTGGTGATCAGCCTCCCCCCCACCCGCCCATGACCTTGACTGTTTAAGCGGTTAAAAGATGGGTGGCGGAATGATGTGGTGATGTGTAATTCGAGTTTTGATTTTTCTTCTGAATCACAGCCAAAAACAAAAACTTTATAATGGAAAAAAGCATCTGTACTTTACACACAGGGGGAGTCACTGTACATACTGTGCATAACAGCAGAATATGTAAGTGCAGGGAGCTGCATTTCCCCTAACAAACACCCAGTGAATTATGTAAACAGGCACATAGCATCATACAGGTGTTAAGTTACCCGATGGGGCTGCCAAATTGTAGTGCGTCGCTACCACACCTGCGTCAGAATTCACACAATGTCCTGCATCTCAAATACACGTGTCATTTGTTTAATATCATGGTACGCAATAAAATACTTCTTCACAGGTGAAGACAAAGGGCTGCGTCACGTTAAAAATATTCCATACCATGTTATTAAAACTGCGAGTAGATTAAAGTCAGTGACCTCTTAAGCCCGAATGAAATCATATAGTCAAAATGAATTAAAAGGTATCGATCACTAATTGTGCCTAACTACGGGAATTACCTTGATGTTTTTACTTTTACTGGAAAAAGGCAACGTTCAGTCTTAATTCATTAATCAAAGTGGACTTTTCAACGGGCTGAACAATTCCGCATGGACACTCCTTCCGTTTCAGCGTAACCTGTTAAATGACAATATTTCCTTCAGAACATTATATTACATGAACCACTCATATAGTGATATTGTATTCCTACTGTTCCAACCTTCCGTTTAATCTCCTATGTCTCTGACAGCCTTCTTAGATTCAGCTTAATCATTAATTTACAATCGTAATTGTGGATTAATGATTTAATTATATCACATTTGTGGTCACTCGTAAGTGATCATTTACATATGAAGAGCTCTGCACCTGGGGGGGTCTCGAGATTCTAGAACGGTCTGTCGGTGCTTCTGTTTTCCTGGGGGAGGCTGGCTTTTTATACCTTATATGAACTGTTTAATATTAATGTCGGCACTCCGATGGCACAGTCGGGGGCCACGAGACCCACGCCACCCCAAAACGCAGGTAACTTAATCCCCAGGTGCTTCTTGCAGGAGACGAGTAAGTACGGTTTATTTTCGCCCCATGACAGCACAGCACAAATGAGTCTCGTCATCCCTCAGATGCAGACCCCAGCTCCGATGCTGTGGTCTACAGGGGACACACACACGCACACGCACACACACACGCATACACAAAGAACATTTCTCTCCCCCTAAGCTTAGCAATGAGAAAATGTGACAGGCCCCCCTCCACTCCACAGACTCGGGGTGCAGACAACAAAGATGCAAGAAAAACAGGGCCAGTAGCTATCTAAGGTTCCCCCAGTACCTCACTATAAAACAAAACAAAACAAAATACAAAAAGCCAAAACAAAACTGTTAGGCCACTCCCAGCAGAAGCCAGGTTCCATCCACACTTTGGAACTGCTCCTTCTACTGCAGGCACCTCTACCCATAATCCTTTGTCAAAAAACTAGTGGCCTCCTCCCACTGGGTCCCTTGGCTGCCTCACTGCCAGATGCTACCTTGCCGATTGGTAGCACGTTAGAAGTAATATTCCGTCCTTCGCAAACGAATCCAGAACCAAAACGATGGTGTAACAGTAGGTGGGGGGGACTGAGAGAGCGCGAAACGCTGCTGCTTGTTCCCCAAAAACGAAGCAGACTGCTGAAATAATTAAGTCAGGCCCTTATTAATCCCTGCACACCCATCCGCAGCCAGCGGCCTCTGCTCCTCCCCCCCTCCGTGGTCCCCACCGAACGATTAGCGGGGAAAGAAATCGACCGCAACACGTTTCTTAATCAACAATTACTCCCGGCAGCCTGCTCCCTGCGTCGTGGCAAATAACCGGGAACGGCAGTTAAAAGGGGTGCAGGAGTCTGGCCAGGATTTACCGGAGGGCGAGAGAGAGAGAAGGAGCGAATCTCTTCGTAGTAGATCTTTAATGATGAACGAGGGACAGCTGGAGAGAATCAACACAAACAACCACAGTCACCTGACTCCCCCTCCTGAGACCACTCCCCCCCCTCACAGTAACCTAAAAAGCCTGCAAACCCTTTCCGTTCTTCCCGTTTGAGGCCCCTGTAAAATAAGGTTGTAGATATATAAACCCTTGACCAATGGGTATATAAACTCTGCTAACACCACATTACTTGGGGGGGCTACCATGGGAAAGAGGTTACTCTGAGGCTCGTTGACGTGTTTTCGGCTGACGAGAGGTGGCTGTAGGTCTGCCCTTGGGCCTTAAGCTGTGCGTTCGGCGCACCTCTGACATGGGGAGGCGAACCCAGCGTAACTCATCTCTTACGCCGAGCCGTGTTACTCCGTTTGTGGTTTTAAAAGGTTCAGCTTCTCTCTGACACCCGAGTGAGGACAGGAACTGAAACTGCAGCGTTTCACCAGGCCTTTGCCTTCGTATCGGCTGGGAGACCTACGCGGAACTGAAGCTTGGCTTGTTTTCAGGGTTTTTTTTTTTGTCTGTAACATATTTAATCCTCCCCCGTTTTAATAGAATTGAATGATGTCGACACTTGCTGGTGTCAGGTTCTTCTCTGAAGGCTTACAAATCCTGAAAAAGCATGAACAATAGTTTGATATAACCATCAGCGAGCTGTTCCATTCCACCTTTCATTTGGCAGATTTCCACATACGCCTCGCATTTATTAAAAGCCCTTACAGGGACTAATCTCCTGCAGCGGACAGAATCCCCTTCAAAGGACTGATTTATGTTTCGGGAGACCACACCAAACATGTTTACAATGCAAATATTGTTTTGAAATCTCTGTTAAGAAAATATTAGCAAAAAGCTCTTTGAGTTGCTGAAACATTTTTTGTCTCCTCCAGTAGAATTGCGAATCCTGTTATTAGCCTGTAAAAACATCTTCATACGATGTGAAGATCAACTTAATGTGAGTAATATCCAGAATATAATTATCATCCTCTACTTTCCTTATAATTATGAACCGGTTTGGCAAGGACCCACGATGCCAGCGAGACGGGGGTGTCTCTCTGTGCGGTCGCTTTCGGAGTGTTAGCAAACCTCGTCCTTCCACACATTTCATGCAAATGAAGTCCTTTTGCACATTCCAGCTCGACAGCAAGAAACTGACTTATGTAAGCACATGTCAATATTTACGCCATTAGCCTTAACCTATAGGAGTCCATCATTAGCGGGATCTTTGCGTTTCTTCAAACTCTGTGCTACCTGTCATTTACGTAGCATGGCCCTGACCTAACGAAATGATTTCTGACAGGTTTTGGCTATCTGCTGCAAGCTATTAGTCAGTGTTTAGCCTGCTATCGGGTAGGCATTCATCCGCGCATATCGCACCGCAACTGACGTGTGAAGAACTCCTCTGTCATGCCCACGTAGGTGAAATCGAGAAGTGTCTCACGGGCTTAAGGCGAAGGCTAATAAAAAGTCAGAGTGTGTCTCTCAGAGAGACGCCCACCTCGCTCTCCGCCAGCGATGCCGCTCTCAGCCCCACGGCTCCTGGCCTACTTCTAAGCCAACGGTGCACAAAAAAAAAGGCCTCTCTCCTGCCGCTCAGACGGCAGCGGTCCGGGAAGGCCGGGCGAGTCCTGAAAGCGGAATCGGAGCACGTGGCTCGGTGGCGATAGAAACTTTCACAGTTTATCGAGAAAACAAACTGACCTTCAAATGCGGACCTCCGTGGGGGTGTCGGTGGTCTTCGGTATATAGACAGCAGCGGGGGTGGAGGTGGAAGCCGAGTGAACATTCGTGAGGAAGAACATTTCTGACGGGGGCAAAGAAGAGATGGTAATCTTCAAATAGCTATTAGACGTCTGTGTCCTCCTGGCTTCAACATGAAAATCTCATCTCTATGAAATGTATTATATATCCTTTCCACGCTGAGGGGGAGCACACTGCAACAAATTATTTGTTTTGTCCATTAGCTTGCACCTTTTCCCTCCACTTTAATCCTCTGTGTAGTTGCACTTCACAGGTGTACACAGACATACACAGCACGCCTGCCTGTAATCGATGATTATAAATGCGATTCAGCCAGACTATACAGGTATACGTGTCCTATTCCACGATTGCATGAAAGTGATTTACAGTTGGTCTGATTACATAGAATAATGACTGTCATACGATGTTCCCTTTCCCAGTTCGGTAAATTCCCATTCAACATCTGACAATCTCCCCTCTGCAAAGGCAAGGGAGCCACGGTCAGTTGATATAAACAAACAACCCCCCCTCCCCCCCGACCAGAGGGGACAATTCGTTCGGCTGAAACATCAAAAGACGTCCGTCGCTCCTTTCAAACAAGCCGCAAAATGAAAGAACGCTTTTCCAGCACGGAATCGAGCCGTTTTTTTTTTTTCTTACGATTAAGCTGGCCGACTCTCAGCGTCAGGTTGTTTTCACGTCTTTGCCCTCGTGATTTAAGACCGGCTTCCAGGGGAATTCCGGCTCATTCCATGTGGCTTGCCCCTCAAACCCACGCTCTCCCAGGGTCGACAAAAAGAAGCAGAACAGAGATGCAAATATTCTTTTAATTACGGCTATGACAGATAGAGGGTATCCCGCATGGTGCCCATCACAGGCAGGGCTGCCGGTTTCCCGTGACAGCCGTGTCCTGCCAGGAGACGGCAGAGGCTGATGATGGCGCGGTTTCCATGGCGGGTCCCTCAGCGGGAGCGCTGTCTCCCGTCATGCTATCAGCTGGTGCTAGACGCAGCCCCGCGATCTGAATACGCCCCATTCAGAGTGGGCCGCCATGACAGCGATCTCTCCAAGTCCCTGAGCAAACTGCCGTACGGCCAAGGGCTATTACAGGACCTGCCCTTAAGGATTATTATTATGACACGCTAAAAATACGCAGGGGAGCAGCCTTTGGGACTTGATGCGACGTAAACAAAGGATGGGGAAAGCTAGTTGCAAAGTAAGCAGGTGACAGTACCATTTGGTGCAGCGTCAGTAAACGAAGGAATCGCTCTGTGGTTCGGACAGAACAGACCACTGTGCAAAAAATGGCTCCTGCGCAATTTTTAGAGACTTAACCGAGTGGGAGTAACTGGTGAAATTGGAAAAATCAGCGAAACTTTGAGGACCGTGCCCAAAACAGCCCTCACTTACTGCACCACCGTGCTGAGATTTTCATAATTACAGATTTTCCTTATTATAACTATACCCTTCCCCCCCCCCCCCCCGCATAGAATTTAAGGAAGACAGATAATAACAAGAACATGAAAAAAAGAACCTCACATTTATTTAATATTAAACAATGTTGAATTTACATCATTTTCTAGTAATGGGCTCTTTAATCATACAAAAGAATAAAGTAAACATACAGTGCTGAAATAAGCCCCGCCTCCTTTCTCAACCTTCAAAGTCTATAAATAATTGCCGAACCCATGCAGCTGGATAAAAATCAAACGGATGTCAGTAACTGGCATTAAGTGCCTCGGTTTACATTTCTTCTATCAAGTACTTGTGGTAAAATAAATTACATAATTATCCAAGTGTGGAAGGCATGGTCTGTCAGATGAAAAGAGCTGCTTCCTTTCCATTAAACCATCATACAGTATGTACATTTTTTGGCAATGTGAAATACAAATATTTTTCTTTTTTTTTGTTTTTGTTTCTTTTCTGGACAAAATTCATAATTTATGTGAGCGCAAAACACTGTTTCACAAGCGGGGAGATGGGTAATAAATGGCCTATACCTCTCTGCGGCATCTTTAATATATATTTCGTCAAACGTACTACAGTTACTGAATTGTAAGAAGAATAAAACACATTCTATAACATATGTGCAACCTTTACACAATAGTTTCTTCAAATTTTAAAATTTCAATGAAAATTACATTTACGGTTGTCACAAATTTCGATTGTACACTAGCGATACAACAAAATATATTTTTTTCCATCAGCCGTTACTTTTGACAACATTGAGAAAATATAAGGCTTGTGGCTCGATTGCTAGTGGTCATCATTCTTCACCGCGACAGGACTCTGGCGCCAGCCTACCGAATCCGGCGTTCCCGATCGCATAACGTTCACAGGAATAGGGATGTCAGGAAACTCCCTCAGCCGCACGCTCGGCCGGACCCTGGTCCCGGAGTTCGACTCGTATTTAACACGAGACCTGACGTCACCACTGACGCTTCCGTACATTCTACGCGGAGGCCGGCAGCCATGGATACGCCAGTGCGTCTCTCTGTTGTGTCCTCGCTATGTTCAAACACGCGGTCAGATGGTCTTGGAAGAAGAAGGGAAACGAATCACAAAACATCTATGGTCGGCATGGGAGATGGGGTCAACTGAACGAAATGGGAAGTCTCGCTCTATATACACGTCGTGCCTTCCAGGACTGGTGGGCCAGAGCGGATGTCAGATGTGAGGTCATTAGTGGAGATTCACTCATCTGTCGGTATTTAAAGACTCGTGACCAATTGCATTTGTCCTTCTTTGACCTCTCCTTCTGAGACGCAGCTTTCGTCGTTGATGGGGATGATGTACCCATTGCTATTACCACTGCTGATATGGTAATACACCTGAGGTTGTAGTCCGTCTCCTAGGTTGGGCATGCTCTTGTAGTAAGCATCATCGTTCTCGCTCCCCTTGGCGGGGGAGACGTCGTCCTGTGTGTCAGGGCTGCCCTCAGGGTAGGGTGAGTCTCTGAGATTCGGGAGGCTGGCGTACAGGGAGTCTCTGTTCGGGGACTGGGGGACGTCCTCGGCCTTGGCCGGGAGCTGTGAGGCATAGGTGTCGGCACCCTCCGTCTTCACCGTTTTCTGCGGGTGGCATAGGAGTGAGTGAGTCCGCTGGGGGAGGAGCGGAGCCTCCAGCTCCTTGTGTAGCAGCTCCAGGCCGATCTTGTCCCCATGGACGAGGGACGAGCAGTCGTCGAGGATGCCGCCAGTGCCGTCGTCCCCGCCGGCACCCCCTAGGGCCAGTTTGGGCGGGGTACTCTCTACATTCTGACTCTTGCCACAAGACCTGAGGTTGTTGTGCACCAACTTGGAGATGATCATCTTCTCAAAGGCGGCGTCGTCCAGGCCCAGGCCGCACTCCACAGCCTGCACGCCGTTACCGTAGTCACCGTTGCGAAGCGAGTAGCTGTTGTTGAAATTGCCATTCAGGGGCAGCGTATCCATCGTGCTCGTGTCCCTGGTGTTGTTCATCGAATGTCCTGCGTGGGGGGCACACAAGGGAAGCCCCCGTTAGATTGCACCTATCAAACAAGTAACAAAATAGATTTAATACTGTTCAGGACATGAGGGCCTTTGATTTCCTAATCCACAATGTCAGAATATGTCTGAATGAAGTGGTCAAAGGCTCATAGAACCAAAACAAATCATTATAGCGTTAAAACGAGCTAACATGCTCAACAAATGATCACAGCTATAAAAACACAACCTACCAAAATGATCTCAAAGCTACCGGGACTTTCAGCTGCACTCTCTGGAGCTTCGACATGCTTTTGTTTTGGTGACACCCTGTACGTTTCACACACTCCTGGGTAGCATCTCTCTACCCCCGAATTCATCCTTTGCTCACGTTCTTCTAAAAGAAATGTGGGTATTTGTCCTAAACAGTATTAAAATGCACAAAGATCTGTTTATCAAATACTCCACAACACAAATACAAAAAAGGAAAAAGATACATGAGGCACAAACTCGCAAGCTAGCATGGTTACGAGACTGAAATGAAAAAACCTTCTGGAGAGGAGGTGGTGGTGAAGCAGGAAAGAACCGAAAAGTGGGAAGATATCAATGGGGATGGAAAAGAGAGCGATGTTTAACACGGACAGGCATCTCTCTCACGACAGGGGTCCACAAGGCGGCTGACAGCAAGACAGAGCAGGTGGGATGACTCACTTTGTACCAGTCACATCATGTCTGCCTGCCCTGGCTACCTACGGGTAGCTGATGTACAAAAAAAAGTGCAGCGATTTATTATAACGCGATGGATCATTGCCAAAAGGACAAGCAAATCTCAACATCTCCGTGGCGACAGTGAGCATTTGGGGCGCCGCGGAGGCCACGGGGGAGCAGTGCAAACGGCCACGGCCCACCCCCCGTGACGGCCGCGACCTGGGACGATCGGTCAGGTTTCTGCGAGCATGCGTCATCAAAACTGGAAGCAGTGAAATTTTTAACATGATTTGGGGGGGGCGGGGTGAGGGGGTGAGGAGGAGGGCAGATGAGCGAAGGAGTATCAGAGGGCTGACTTAGTCTGACGAAAAGAGAGCGATAAGTGAAATTCCTGCAAGAGATATGGGGCAGTGATAAAGTAACACGGATGGGGGCATTCTGTGCTCGAATATAGGGGCAGTTTATGTCGACATGCCGTTGTTTCCGATAAGGGATTTTAATCTCTATTGTCAGAAGACAAACATGCTTCACAAAAGAAAGACAGACATGACAATATGAGGCAAAATGAATGGGAGCAGATTTCAAAAGAATAAATGATAAAAAGACCCAACAATCGGTGCTGTGTGGGATGACGGCATTTTGTTTACAGTTTCCTGTAAAATCATCTTTATCTACAAAGGGGGGGGGGGGGGAGCAAACACGCCCAAACTGAAGCTGCTGGTATGAGATTCACTCCTTGCCTCCAGTTCTGTGGAGTTCAATACAAGGCATATTAAATATACATTAAAGCACTAAAATAATTTAGAAAAAGCTGTCTAAACAGTCCCATATCTTGCGGTTTTGCAGGTTAGTATTTTTTACCCTCTGACCAACAGTATTCTTCGAAATTACAAGCATACACTAAAGGATTTTTGTTTGTTTGCGGATTATTCTAATCAGCGCCTACCGGCCCCGTCATAAACGTGTCGTGCTAAAATTTGAGACACGACATTCCGAAGTCATGTGGCAGTCCCCCTGATCACCAGAGTCTCAATAAAAATGGCCACGCTTTCATTTCCAAATATTGTTGCATGTTGGGCTCTGCAAACAGTGTTAAGTTCAATTTAAAATTTGTGAAAACATGAAATAGTAACATTCTGTCATGTAGGAAAACAATTATTCTGGATTTCACCATGCAGGATTTAATCTATTTTTATTTAAATAGACAATTTTGCACAAACTAGTTTAACTTAAAATCAGTTACATTTATTTTTTACATAGAAAATTAATTTGTATTTTATCATGAAGGATTTAATCTATTTTTATATAAATGGATAAGATGGAAATTTTGAACAAGAAACCAGTGATTCTGATGGCTGCATAGAAGCTTGCTTCCACACTGACTTCACGTCTCTCCATAAGTATTTTTCCTAAAATTCTTCCAAAATACACAGAAGTCAGGTGAATTAACTGAAAGACTAAAAATAAATACTCAGGAATATCCCGGATGGCTGACACTGATTTTGTGTGCATTTAACTTTTACGCCGTGCATAACGGTAAAACTTAGCCGTACAGCTTATCTTCTTAGCACGGCTCATTTTAAAACAAACTGACTCTATTAAAAATGCATTAAGTTTTGTTTGTGCCGGGTTGTTGCTGTGGAAATGCCCCACGGAGCAAATAATGTCTGTCATTTATAATCTTTAGCATAAAAAAAAACATGTTCAGGAATCTCAATACCCATTAACTTGTAAATAATATAAAAACTCGAAAACTCTCATCAAGAGGAAAAAGTTTGCACATTCCCCTAAGCTTTAGGAAACTACTTACACAGACATTACATTCTCTGCTAACAATAATAATAATAATAATAATAATAATAATAATAATAATAATAATAATAATAATAATAATAATAAATGTTTGTACAATGTAACGAGTACCGATATCTCATGCCAATGGGTCCATAGACCCCGAGGGTTAGTCATGTGACCCAAGGAAAGGTAAACATGGTGATGGGATGCGATCTGTCTGCTGCTGATGCGATGATGGACTGGGGGAGATGATGAAGAGGATTAGGGAGAGCAAGGCTGTAAAGGGGTAGATATGCACACCTGAGGAGGCAAAGCCGGCAGCCGGGGGGGTGTTACACACAGCCGTTTCAGCGAGCAGGGTGTTATACGGGTTGTTAGTGCCGTGGGGCCGCAGAAGGGGGTTAGTTAGTAGGTAATTGCTGGTCATCCCTGGAACAGTGGTACAGACAGAGAATTTTCACAACATCTGCAGTGGGCTCACATCACAGACCTCTAGCGCCTCAAATACAACCGACATCTCTGACTGGGGCCTGTCGACTTCAATCGGGTTCCGGCCAGTGTGACCCGACAGAATGCGAGTCGTTTAAGACGCATAGTTACGCGTGGATAAACACACGTGTGGCAGCCGAAGGGGAACGCGGAGCCACATCGACCCGTAACTCGGAGAACGTCTGTGGCTACCTCTCCCAGTTCTGCCTTGTGGCCAAATGTATAGGATTCATAATTGCCTTCCACAAAGAAGACCTTCATTACTGCCTGATCACAAGGATCAGTTCTCCGCTGGTTCCAGTCATATTGGATCTCATTGTTTGGAATAAAATCTAAATATATCCATTTTAGGATATCAAAGCCAGAGGAGAAAGGGAGCGCTCCCTAAATTCCTGTCCACACGCTTACAGTCTGAGTGCATTCTGATATTAAGTGAGCAGTTTTTGTTTAACACCCCTGCAAATTGGTCCTGTCAGTATTCTGTCGTCCTCCCGCCGATCAAAGTGTATTTAATTTCATATAATGTTATTAAAATGGACTCTGCCTTGGATTACCTAGTGTTTCCTAAAGGGCTGACCAATTAAGTGAAATATATTTTTTCCCCATTATTTAGACATAACTCCTTTGTCTTACTAGATCTCAAAATGTGAGATTCTTTATAACAACATAATTATGGTTGAATTTCTACATCAACACAACATTATAATGTTTATTATTATTATTATTATTATTATTCAGCTGCAATCAAGTAATATTTCAGTCAGAAACAAAATAAAGAGCTTACCTTGGTTAAGAGTTGAGCTGCTGTTGATGTCACCTGACATGAACGAGGATTCTGATTGCTTCCTGACGGTGTCATTCCACATCCTCCTGATACGGCTCTGGCCAACAAGAGCAGAGAAAGGGCATTGGCTCTTCCCCGTTTTGACATTTCGGTGCCCATGTATCATTATGTACGGAGGCAGCCCTGGATGCCACATCTACTCATGCTTAGGGTGGCCACCTAATCCCAGTCAGGAGGGACACTATGAACCACAACAGGGTTTGTAAACTACCATTTCAACCATATCAATTAAAAGGACCCAGATTTCACTTAGGCATTGCATTCTTGCTGCGTGCTGACTGGTCAGTCTCCTATAATCATGCATGTAACTAATGTTACTGTGAAACAACTTTTAATCAAGGAAGCAAACAAGTCAAAGCACGAAATGAACCAACCAATTTAGCCAAGCACGGGAGCATTTTAAATTTAAAGTAGTTTGCAAAACCAGTCTCCCTCCTGACATGGATTAAGTGGTCACCCTACTCGTGCCTCAGCTTGCCGGCCTTTGAGACCCCACAGGATGGAGAGTGGGAACCCTTAGCAGAAATGTCACCTTAACACAGGGCTTTGTAATTAACTGTAAGTCTGATTGATGCGGTCCAGCTTTAGTGAGCTAAATGTTTGTAGACTACAGTATTCCGTTACATCTTGGTGAAACACACCGTGTACAACATGGATTCTATCTCCTGCATCATAGAAAAATGCCGCCAAATAACCCTAATAGTCCAGGATCAGCCTATCAGCTGACGCCTCCTTTATATGACTTAATGGCGGTATCACTGAGCAAATGGCGATACCACAGACGATAGGCAAAAGCGCGGAGCAGACAGGACGTGTACTGCCGACACGTGACGCGGCTAGCCGTCTCCATGCAGGACTCGTCGTTTGATCCAGGTACCTGCGTCGCAGAGGAGTAACGCGTGCTGGCCCTCGTGGTGGACGTCTTCGCCGAGCTGTGTGAGCTCTCGGCCGGCAGGCCCCCACAGCAGTACGACTGACGCAGACACTTGCTGTACTCCTTACGCACCTGCGCAGGCAGACGATCGGGGTTACTGTGGCATGAGGTTAGCTGCGATTTATGCTACGCGCTGAAAACAAGTCCACGGGAAACATCAGCGCACTCAGGAAGCAATCGCTGACATGTGACAACATGGACAAAAAAAGTAGAAAGCCAGTCACAAATAGCTACCGGAAAGTATTCAATTCTGTTGCTTTTCACTATTATAGGCGACCCTCCGTAAAAACAAAACAACCCTTGGAAGCACCAGTAAGGTCCATCTCCTACTCACCTTCTTCTGGAGAAGACAGTGGAAGATGAAGATGAACATTCCTTGTAAAGTGTTGAATATCGTGAAGAGATACGCCATGACGATGGAAGACTCATTCATAAAGAAGAGACCAAAGGACCAGGTCAATCCCAGCAGGCAAAGCAAAGCGAAGGCCCCCAGGACCCAGGATCTGAAGACGAGAGACAAACGAATCCGTCACAAAACAGCCACGTGTTCCAGGGCAGTGATGACTGACATGTCTAGGAAACCACTAAAAGTGATAATTAGCTAATTCCTTAGCCACGCAACACGACGATGGCTCCGACTCGAACTGGGGGCCGACGGCAGGTCAGCCTGGGGACCCTAAGAAGTTACAAGACCTTCGCCGGCTATAAAGGACATTTTATCTGTTTCTCTAAGTGACGAGGGACAAGATGGAGCACGTAACTGCATGCAACGCCAAAACACAAACACACGTATAGAAAGAACAGGTGGACACGGATGCTAAACGAAATGCCTCTTATTAATTATTCCCGCCAATCAAATGAAGTCCAAAGGCATTCGAGCTGCCCAGTGGATGTCACTGTATACTGGGATCGAAATGAAATGAGAGAATAATGTTGAAAGATGAGGATTAAAACGAAAGAGTAAAAAACTCAGGCCCTCCGTAATGTTCTAGCTTGATAAATGACTTATTATCTACATAGCTAGAAAGCAGGAGAAGCAGGAGAGGAAACACAAATTAGATAAAGAAGAACAAATGGTACGTTAGACGTTGGGATAAAATGAAAAACAATGCCGGAAAATGAGTAATGAACGTAATTAAGATTCCAAAGCAAATCAAATGGAACTTATAATTTCCCATCGATTTAATGACACGAATAATTTTTGCTCATTAATTTAATTACAGATCTGTTTAATGGTTAGGTTCTTTTTGAAAACTTTAGTGTGAGGGGTGAGTAAAATTCAGTCACGCTTGTAGAACAGAAAATTAAATTATTCTGGGATTCCCAAACAAAAAGATGTCACATTGATACAAGGCAGCGCTTACCCGGGCAAATCTGCATTATAGAAGCCGTCACAAACACGGTAATTACTGGTGTGGGTAAAAAAAAAGACAGAAGGGAGGGAGGAAGGGAGGGAAGGAGGGAGAAAGATGCTGGAGATTAGCCCCCGTCTGTGTCCACAGTATGCAACTTGTTACACCCCCCCAAACCCCCTCCACCACAACCAGGGAGTTTAAGACCCCGACGCCTGAGTAAATCCCACCGATAGCTTCCGCTTTTAAATCACCACCAAGCAGGACAGTTACTCCGAGTACAGCAGATGGTTCTCGTCCCTAGTGGGAGGGGGGCGGCACACCCATTCAGGGTAACCGGAGGGGGGAAACGCGCCCCCTCTGACTCTTTCGAGACAGTGCGGGAAATTGCATGTTTAAATTAATAGCTCATTTATTCCAAATTGCTCGTTCTCTTGTTTGTTTGTTTTCGTTGTCCGTAACGAGTAAGGAAGATGTCTTCGCCATCCCTAAAAGGGATTGGGTGTCACTTAGTGCCAGCTCCACCAATAAACACCCCCGTCGCTCCCGGTTGTTTGCTACATTTCAGCAGATGGGCTCAAACTACTTTAAGAACTTTATTTTCAATATAAATAAAGCTGAGAGGCGGCTAAAAGCCTGATGGCACTGTTGGGTAGCTATGGCTGCGTGACTAATGAAGCACATAATCAGTGACAAATAGATTCAAAGGAAACAGTTCGAGTTTATCGATAATCAATAAGCATCAATGTTATTAGTGTGACTGATAAGCTTCTCAATGGTTATTACGCCATTCTGTATTTAGCTAATGCAGCTGTATAATTAGCTTTGGCAATTGAGGCACAGCCGTAAACGGTTATTTGACACCAGACGCCACTTGCCCATCAACTAATATGTGGATATAAGTTAAGGTACATTGTTCAAAAGTACAACAGCAAGTTCGTTCACGGAATGGCCTTTAATCCTTTTGATCCACATGTCAGTTGAAGAGGCTCTGTGCTTTCTGCATTTAAAATGTCTCCTCGGATGACTTGTGTTTCGCTAATATAAATCTGTTCACCGCTAACTGAGAATTATTATTAAGTGTGCATATATTTTTAAGGTGCAAGCACTATACAGACATGACATCATGATACAGAAATGGAGGTGACCACATAAAAGTGTCAACAGAGATTAAAACAGTAAAATGCGGATGTCCAAAGATATCGGTCTACTCTCCCTAATAATCCTGGCAGTGCAGTAAGAACAGAAGTAATCACGGCAGTGACGGTGTGTATCTGTGCACAACTGGCCTGTAATACTGTTTAAATGCAGCCGATTAAAACACACACCATACTGAAATCCCCAAATATGTTTATATAACTAATCGATACCGTTTTCAGAAAAAAGTAATCAATGAACAGTAGTAGAAGGAATACTAGACATTGTATTGAGGAGAAAACATTCTTCCAAATTCTCACACTAGACATCCAGAAAAGAATTTTGTAATAGACCCAGGATGTGTAAGATGAAATGATCAATAAAAGGACTTTTGAAATTGTGCTGATTTTACAGGGGGCATGAGGTGCGGGTCTGTGTGCAGAGCCATCGGCTCCCAGGATAGAGCCCTGAAATAGGTCCCTGCTGTTATCCCATTTTCCTTTGTTATTAAAACTTAAACAAAACTTAATTCTGGGCGTCCGGCTGGGAGTGCAGTGACGTCGAGA
The DNA here is from genome assembly GCA_026781145.1 of Hippopotamyrus pictus. Taxonomy (NCBI): domain Eukaryota; kingdom Metazoa; phylum Chordata; class Actinopteri; order Osteoglossiformes; family Mormyridae; genus Hippopotamyrus; species Hippopotamyrus pictus. Next base: position 15,841,528 of record JAODLC010000047.1, read on the forward strand.
CGGCCAGGCGGTTAGCGGCAGATAGACGTTATAATCTCGTTAAAGATGACTTCATGTCATGGAAAGCCAGTAACTTCACTTACTTGATGTTCTCCAACCGGCTGGAGTCGGGTTTCAGTGAAGACGCATGCTTCACCATTTTGTACATGGTTATAATCAGGAAGACGAGGTTTAGCTGTCAAAACAGAATGGCGCCAATGTTAATATGTCATCGTTAATGCACGAATTAAATCGGGGAGTTGTTAATTGTCTGGTCGTTATTGATTCGAAAGGGTCTGCCTTCAAAGCTGATTACTGTAAAGGGCTAATGTAAGGCACGACATCCGCCCCCCCATGAGAAGCCTGGCGCCAGATTTAACGTCATCAAATATCAACGGGAACATGAAAATGCTAATCCGGGACTAATAAATTAAAAGCATAGCTATCAAAAAAAGGAAGCAAAATCCCAGATCATAATGTCACAGACAAACAGTCTGCGACCCGAATGGATGAGGGAGAGTAAAGTAGATCTGCGTATAGCAGGGAATTCTGGCTCCGACTTCGGCGGGAGCGGAGATCGGCCTTCACCTCTGGGACTCCTCAGGGATTGTCATCGTTTCACCCCGGTGGCAGCTCAGCTTCGCAAAAAGGGCGGCATACTTGCCCCGTCAAAGTCTCGGAAACTTTCGGGCCAGCCAGTGTTCGTGAAAAGCCACATGAGCAAAATAGAAAAACGGGCACTGGAGTTTTGCTTTACTTCGATGGACACGCTGCAGATAGGGACCCCTCAATCGAAGAGGCGGTGGTTCCGTAATTAAACGCAAAGCGCCGCACGGTCTGGCGGTCACATGAAAACGACGCGTCTCCTAAACCAAATGCTCGCCCGCACACAGACGACCGCGGAGACAGACGCTGGGGAAATATCGACTGATCTGACGGCATTTCTTATCTGCCGTCTGAAAGCTGAAGACAAACAAGCTGATCGGAGCAAAACAGACGGATGAAGTAGATGTGCAGAGAACTCCGCTGTGTCTCCCTGTGACTTGTTTGGGTCTCTCTGCCTTTCGGCATGCTGCCGTCAAAAAGCCAGCTTCAGTGCTGCCCTGAAATCAATCAGCCGGCAATATGGACCAGAGCGATCTCGGGAATACGGGAAGGGAGGGGGCATGGTGGTACAGGAGGGGAGGGGGGCATGGGGGTGAGGGGCTTTTAGATCACATATTACACTGGTGTTACATTTGCTCAACCGTCACCTGATCGGGCCTGCATGCGCCCGGCAGCTCAGAATGCATCTCACAGAGCCCGCAGCATAGACACAGATCTGATGAGACAGTGGAACTGAAATGAGAGCCACAAACAGCCCCCTCCCTCCCCCCCCCATGCACTTGCTACCCCAGTAGCCTTCCCTAGGGCTCCTCCTCGCCTGCAAAACAGCTCCTTGCAGCATGGCGACAGCGCAGGGGGAGATGCGGCCGGCGGCCTGGTGGTAAAAGCTTCGAGTAGAGCGCGCGCAGTGAACTCGGCGTGAACTGGACGCGATATTAAAGGCCGGGCTGGAGACTCACAGACGTTGCCGATGGCACTGGGGCCTCAGGCCGGTGAATGGCTTTTCCATATAAATTATTCTTACAGACCGGGCGCAGGGCAGAAAACCCGCCCTAGTCTTCATGCGGCACTGTTTTTGCTGACAGCACATTTAATAAACATCCAATAAACAAACCACTCCTCGCCGAAAATTAAAGTCACTTTATAAAAATGGAAGGTCAGGAGTTCCAGGATACAGGACCTTACACCTTCACCACAGTAAATCCCACTTTGATACCTGACCTATCCATGGAACGATTTAAATTCCACGGATTCAAAAACTAAGCATTTCATAATAAAAGTATGAACGATAAATCCAGAGAAATGGACCACTGATACAGTTTGCATTCCGTATGCTGTATAATCGACGCAAGTCTGAAACACTGACTTCGATCCCCAGCAGATCTTTTCAATATGTCCAGTCTGATTCTACTTTCGACTTTATGAATTTGCGGTAGTATCAAATTTTTAAAAATACGCAACAACAATAATAAAACGAATCAATACATACGACTCGTATATTTGAATACACAATAAAAAAAAAGTCTCTTTATATTAAAAACCTTATAGCAAATATACCTGTCTTTCCAATAAGACACTGTTCATTTAACCCTTGTGTGCATTAGTCTTTGTGAATAAAGTGAACGTCAGACTTAAAAGGTGTCAATGTGCAGATTTACTTAAATTTTGAGATGTTTTCACAATGTGCTGTGGAACATTTTTCTCATCTGTCTGACACAGAGCTCTGTATTACAGCATAAGCCCACACATGCAAGGTACTCTGCAGAAATCCTCTTACGGTTAAGTAGAGGTGGCTGACCCAATCGCACAGGGTACGTTTCCTAAGGTCCAGAAGGTGTGAACCTGACCTACTGCCCACCAGCTGACCGCTAAGTCCCAGTCGGCTCTGAAATCACGCGGCTCTGATCTGATTACATTTCTCAATGGCTGCACTGGAATGCTGTAATGGGGATTAGCGTGTACTAAAGGGTCAGGCTCCGCCCTCTGCCAAAGGTCCATTCACAGAAACACAAGACTCCGCTTACCATGATTATGAAGGTTACAGGTCCAATGAAGCTCCAGATGAAGTGATTGTCAGCTCTCAACCAGCAACTAGAGGGGATAGCAAATATCAAATGTGGTTAGCCAACTGACGTAGATCATTCGATGATCTGTCCATCCGTCCATCGATCTTACAACTGCTGTCTAGTACAGACTTCTGGCATCTATTCATCTGCTACACATATTGAAGAATTAACCAACATGACATTACTAATATATATAACTGAGTGATATCTTTGACTGGACATTTAATGACACAGCAGTCTGTCACCTCTTACTGATAATGACCAAGTTTTCAATTCCACAATCATCCCCTAACACACTGTTTCCAACCCAGTCTTTGGGGACCCCCAGACAATCAACATTTTTGCTCCCTCCCAGCCCCCGGCCAGACAATCCACATTTTTGCTCCCTCTCAGCTCTCTGCCAGACAGTCCACATTTTTGCTCACTCCCATCCCATGTTAAAAAACATGGGCTGTCTGGGGGGTCCCCAAAAACCAGGTCAGAAAACACTGTGTTAGGGGATGATTGTGCGATTGATAACCTTTGTCAGTAAGAGTTGTATTTATTAGTAATGTCTAGTTGTTTATTCCTTGAATACATTCATGTAGCACATGAATAGCTCCCACAAGTTCATACTGGACAACAGTTGTAAGATATAGCAGGGACATGCTGCACCTAACAAGTATCATTTCAATCTCTTAAGGCTGACAAAAGCCAACACCTACGCGTTTTTGGTCCCATAGCTTCTGTAGTCCACGGCCGCCGAGATGCCGACCACGATGGCGGGCACCAGGTACCCCGAGATGTAGTAGTACTTCTTGCGCGAGTACTCGCTCTCGAAGACGTCGACCAGCATCAGGTAGAGCTGGACGCCCTCCAGACACATCCAAGCGAAGGAGGCCAGGAAGAAGAAGTGCAGGATCCCGGCGATGATGGAGCAGCCGACCTGGGAGCGGCCGACGGGAACGGAGAAGTTGGCTTTCGTGGATTGGCGAGATCGCGGCCTGATTCCGGATAACAGATTAGAGCGCCGCGGAAGAGGCCCAGACGTGCTCCCTGCTTATCCCGGAGCCCCAGGGGCATGCCGCATGCCCGACGCCCTCCCCGAGTCTCTCACGCCTCATTAGAGCCACCCAAGGCGTCAGAGTGGGCCTGCGGTTAAGGACGTGCTCTCTCGACCCGAAAGCGGCCAGCATGAGTCCCGGGGGAGGGCGGGCCTTCTGTGTGTAGCGAATGGCTACATGGCCTGAACTGCTCCAAGTGCAAAAAAACAAGGACAAAAGCACTGCCATTTTGGATAGGAGCTTCAGCCCCTGATCTAAATATATAAAAGGGAGGGGGGCACCTGTGGCAGGGGCAGGGGGGGGACACTTAGCATTCAGTCGAGATTCCCTGGCACTTAAACCTGACATCAAAAGCAGATATTTTAGGCAATAAAATGTCAAACTGACAGCAGACTTGGAGATGACCGGGGGGAAGCAAGCCAAGCTGCCATGAAACGGGGGCCGTTTAAGGTGTTAAAGGCTGATGTACAAAAACTGGTAAACGAAAATGAAAGCCCTTCTTGTAAAATACGTGATTTAGCGAGCTGCTAATTGTTCTTGGGAAAGGCCTTGGTTTTCACGGACAATCGAGAGTCCCTGGAGTTTACGGGCGTAAAGGACGAGGCGTACCTTCAGCTCGGTCATGTCGATGCCGATTAAGAAGACGAGCTCGGCGAGGAAGAGGTTGATGCAGAGGTTCTTATGGATGGTGTTGCGGTCACTCTGTAGACCGCGGAAGAAGCAGAAGGTGATCGTGCTGATGGCCAGGCAGAGCAGGGAAACGGCGATGCCCACACGCGTCATGATGGTCAGGAGGAGCTCGTGCATCCCGTTCCGGTCCTGCGGGGAGGGGCGATTAAGGTTTGGAGGGATGGGCCATCAGTCAGGCAGCAAGGCCGTTAGGGGAGAGGAATTAATGCGGGATGAAAGTGACAGCCATGCGGAGTCGGCCTCCAGGCTGGAGTAATATCATACCACCATCTCCACTCCCACCCCCAGGGCATTCAATAACCCCCCACCCCCTTTGCTGTTCTGCTGTTCTTCTTGGTGTTTAAATAAGTCAGCCACATAATGAAACCCACTGTGGGGGGGGTTATACTCACCGCGACTTCACGGTGGGCCATGAGGATGGCGAAGTTGCTGAGGTGGTTGCAGGAACATGTAGTGTGAGTCTTATTGGTGGCAAGGAGCTTACAGCCTTGGGTGGACCAGTATCCCATCATGCTCCTCTCCGAATAGTTCCAGAAAGAGCAGTTGGAGTTGAAGTAATTTTCCGTCTGAGAAGCAAAAGATTTCCCATACATTTACCAGTCGGTTTATTAAAAGAGAATGACAAAATTAAGAATGAGGGTAGTCAGTGACATGGAAAATTAATTCATGTGAACCACGTCGATATTATTGCACAATTTTTCTTCCAATGTAGCTAATTTCGTATGTGTCGTGCTTGGTTTGCTCATGGACGACCACATCCTACCACTAGAACGCCATGCTTCGGTCGTGACCGACCGGCTTCAAATGAGGCCACACAGGGAAAATTGGTGGATGTTCTACAACATTCTGCAAACCCGTACGCTTTTAATTTGAATATAACACTTGCCATGCTATAGGAGAACTGTCTCTGCAATAATACCATTGATTATAGGAGCCTCTCTCAACCCTGCATAATTGTTGCATGGCAACCCTTCAAAACTGCACAATTTCCGTTGATAAAGAACGAGTTGAATGGCATGCCAATGGGACTCCTCTCAATGGCTTTAAAAGACGAACCATTGCTGATGCCCGACTGATTTCCCTCCAGCAGTGTGTAGCTAATCTCAAAGGTAATTTTCTGCTATACAACAAAATGGCATCGTTTACATTTTAATGTTGATTGCAGAATTTACTAAAGTTCTATTAGCTGCTCTTGTAGACTTATTTAATTTTTAGCTTGTCAGCTCAATGTAACTCATCTGTGACCTAAATCTAGCTGCATCGTCCAAGTGTTTTCCAGACCCAGTGCTGATTGGCAGAAACTCACGTCAATGTGCTCCAGCGTAAAGATCACAGGATCTGTGACAAACACCCGACTGGACTCCTTGTTGACGGAAGCCGAGATAATGTGCGAGTTCACGGCGATGGGGTGGCTCCGCCCACCTGCCTCAGGGCCGAGTTTGATGGTGGCGTTTTCCGTGCTCAGAAATCGGCCCAGGCGCTTATAGAGGACAAACACAAGCTTGGCGACACCTACAGAATGCAGAAACAGACGAGTGATGACAACTGATGTAGCTATGAGTCAATGGTTAGCGGGATGCTAACAGAAATGACGACTCACCGTTTTTACTGTTGAGCTTGACGGTGTTGGCGGACAACTGGATGGTAATGCTGTTACTGGTCTGTGGGAACCTGAAGTCCTGAACCTGGCTGTCTGTGCTGAGGACGTAAACCTCCAGAGCTGCCCCAGTGGCAGCATGCAAGGAAGAAAGGAAATTTTGGACGTTACCGAGGATTCGAGTTCATGAGAGAAATTACTGCTCTGGGAATATCTTACAGCCCTGGCAACACAAGAGAGGAAAAATCCTTTCTTGTGCATGCTTGAATGTGGACTACAAGTAATTAAAAAAACACACAAAAAAGATCAACAGCTTCTAGTGGATAACATTGATGTCCAGAAAAAAAATAATGGCACGGTGAAAATAAAAAATAGCAAAAAACATACTGTTCGATTCCAAACTAGCTTTTATAATGTTAAACAAATACAGGGAGTGGGTGAATGTTGCCATCTGTACATAAAGCATATTCCTTTAACTGTTATACAGAAGTAAACAAGCAGCACAGTCCCACTTCCTGTGTGGGACGCTGACAGTCGGCACTGGAAATCATGGTGTGAACATTGATAAGGGAGACTGATGCTGAGCCAGTGTGACCTTTGCTGCAGTTGTTACTGCATCTTAATTTTGTGATTTTTTTTGACAAGACTGTCTGTTTTTACCAACGTGCCACATTTTCTACTGACACCCAATTTTTACTTTTTTTTAGGTGCTACAGATAGTCGAATTTAATTACAGATTTAAGGTGAATTTAATATGCACTGTCCGTAAATTTACAAGTAGCTGGCAACCCTGGAGTGGACGGAGCCAGCTGGGTTTCTGAGTCTCTAATGACCTTTGCTTTTATTTCAGCGAATCCCTAATGACCTTCAACGTAGCTAACCGTCGTTTGAAGAGTCAGTCACCTATCCAACGCATCTCTAATACCATGTTTGACCAAAAAACAGGTATGGAAAGATTTAGTCCAAATTTACTCTCTTAACTCAATGAACGCAGAGGTAGATGAAGGTCTTGCCTTCCTCACGGCCAAGATTAACATACATTTTCTTGCTTTCTTACTTCTTGTTGCGGCTTCGACGTCCAAAAATAGAAGACAGGTGATTGGAATCTAATAAACAAAACAGCTTCACTTAGCGACAGACGGAGCAGGTGGCCGGTTAAGATTTTCGACGAGAAATGCAGTGAAAGCGTGAGGGGGACTTGGCGGTAGAGTCCGGCCTCTTCGGGGTTTGAACTCCCGTCTGGCATTGCGCGGAATCGGAGCACAGAGCAGCGAAACACTTAAGGCTGTCCCATAAACCCGTTTTTATGTCCCGAGACTGATGGAGCACAGGAGCTGGGGAAAACAAACATCCGGAGGCAAAAAGCCATAAATAGACACGATTCCGCGGAATGACTCTACACCAGCCCGTTGCCAGTTAACCAGACCATATTTAAGATCCGAGCGGCAGATGAAGCCTGAGGGCGAAAACCATTGTTCCGCCATTTAGCGAGACACTTTCTCAAAATGACTTGTCGCTTATAGGAGTGCTAAAGCTCTCCGGAGTATTAGATTGAGTCCTCCGTAAGCTGCTTTGGAAATGGCCTCTGCCAAGCGAATGCATTTAAAAACAGCAATAATGCATTCACATCCCTGTTATCTTGATACACAAATAAAAGTAAATAAAACTAATCCACCAAGCTGAAATTGATGATATCAACCTGCTCATTTTGTTACTCCTAGCAAGTCCTTCATTTTCTTAAATCTGGATTTTTAAATTTATTTTTATTTCAGCAAAATGAGATTATGAGGCAGTCTAGCTACTGAATGGGGGTCGGGGGGGGAGGGGTGCACTAATGTGGAAATTTTGACCAATAACGATAACCTCTGTCATGGGAAACAAAACTTCAATTATTGTTCCTTTTCAAGATTATCTAGTATATGTTTCAAAAATCACATTAAAGTTCACCACTGCTGCTTTTACAAGAGCTCCGTTTCAAACATTCATAGATATTTTTGTTTGTGATAAATTTAACAAAATGGGAGGGGAGAAGAAAAGCTACAAAGAACTGATCACCAAAAGCCATTTGCTTTGAGCAAAAGCAAGTGATTTGTCAGCACAACTCGGGATAACATCACCAAGTTATTTAACAAAATCTAATGGTAAGTTATAACCTATAGTTTATTTTGTACAAATTATGAACTCCCAGTATTTAACACAAAAATCTGAAGTGAATTTTTTCCAATATTGTGCAGCCCTAGCATATTATAGCAAATACTTTATTTCTCGCCATGTCATCCACATCTTATTGAATATGTTCTTCCAACCAAATCGCAATTAAAGCTTGGGTCTCTTATTTGTTGACACATCCTGTATTATTTTTTTACTTCGTTTATTGTTGTTTCCTGAGTTTTTCACGACACTTTTTCTAGATGGAGGTCGTATTCTGTGTTTGTGGTGCAGATTATTTACATAACCTATGGACAATAAACGTTTGCAATTCCCACACCAAAGTAGCGAAGTACCAAACGAGTACCACAGCTGGTACTGGTTCTGGTACTGGTACTGAGACCAGACCAGAAGTCGATGGAAAAAAGGGCAGTACCAATCTTTTAGTACCAAAAGTAGGGTACCTGCTGCCATGGAAAATTTGGGTGTAAATATCAGGCAGCAATATTGACTAAGACTGACACATTGGACCAAAGACGATGTTGTGAATTTTAATGGCCAATACCGTTATGTTAACCGATGCATCGTGCATCTGTAACTGAATGCGAATAAAGATGAAGAAAATTCACCTATATTCTCTGCAGGGACTTTCACGACGGCTGGTTCCATGAGATTGTCGGCCAAGACAAAGGCTCCCTCCTCCAGCGTGTCCAGCAGCATCGTCGCGGCGTGCGTCTGCTCTGTGGAATTCATATCTGCCCAGGACTTCAGGGCCTCTGGCCTCAGCAGGTTGTCCACTGTATCCACGATAGCCTGCGTCCACCGGAACAACATAGATGTCGCCATTAAGGACTCTTCGAGATCTCTGGGGTAGGCAATTAGCGAAAAACAAGAAGCGAAAGGAGGGCGGGGAGACTAAACGGAACAGGTCATGCAGAAAATCCATACAGAAACGGGACAAGTCGCGTTTCTGACAAAACACCCTAAACATTCAATGGATGCTACAAGGAGAAGCGGCAAGTCGTGTACATAATGCCGGGCGGCTTCCTAACTGAACTTTTCCGAGCCGTCTTTCCGAGTGCCGTTATTAGCGTGCAAATTAATTACTCAAGCGCCATCGGTTTGCCTGCCACGTTGGGGATGTTGCCCGCAAATTTGCAATTTGTAAATTTCTAATCAGAATCATTTCATCTGCTCAGTCGGGCGAGTTAATGAAAAATTCAATTAAGCATGACCGGAATTTTGTTATGAAATAATCGAGCCCATCGCGCTAAACACAGAAAACAATGGGGGCCTCGCCACTCGACAAATCGCATCAAATCACAGGAGATATCGCCCTATAATTTCCCTGCTCTCCGAACGCTCTCCATTGTTCATTGTGCAACGTAGAAAAATGCAACTCGGCACGTTTGTATTCAAGATTCGGCGAGGCATGGGGGGGGGAATCAATAATAAACAAGCGAGCAGACATCAAACGGAGGGGTGACTACCCCACCGGGCCAGACATCGAGCTCGATTGCATGGGGAGGCTTCCATTCAGCCCAAGACTTCGCCAAAAGGCTCAAGAATGAGTGAGGAATCACAAGTGCAAATTTCTGTTGGTCACACGGAACAAAGACAGAGAGGCCAGAGTGCATTGTGCAGGTGAGTAGCCACGTTGCCACAAATTATCCAGACAGGTTGAACTCCAGATTCAGACTTAAATGTTAATGTGATCGATCCTGTGTGCTGCCGGGTTATGTGGGGCCTCCCCTTTATTATGGGGATTGGAGCACGAGGCTGGAAAGACGGGAAAGAAAGAGAACAAGGAGGGCATCGTGGGAAGACAGACGGGGAGGAGAGCCGCTGTGGGGGCCGAGACCCAACGGCACCCAGCAATGAGCTGCATTAGCTTC
>JAODLC010000047.1:15851960-15871928 GCA_026781145.1 Hippopotamyrus pictus
GTGGGGGGCAGGAGCAGCATGACCGGGATATGGCAGCATAGTCGACACACCTTCATGTAGGCCCTGCAAGTCCGCTCTCGCTTTTGTAGCTTTTTTCATTCGACGGGGGGAGAGGAGGGAGAGGGGAGGTGGGGTGGGAGGGGGAAGAGAACATTAAACACAAAAACACAGAATTAGCACCTGCAGGACCTTAAGGATTAAGGACAGGCTGGTAAGATGTACAAGCTGGGCTCGGATCCACACAATTCTCTGTTTTTTATATATATATATATATGTGTGCGTGTGCGTGTGTGTACGCGTGTGAAATTTCATAACGCCCCACCGTCCTTCTGAGGAGTGCTAAGATAACGCGGCGAAAGCGAAGAGCGGGGGCTCCGATCCGGCCGGCGGCGACACCGCAGATGGTTACGTAAACAAAGCGGGAGACGGCCACTTAAATAATTCCTCGCATGTGGCGTGTGAGTCATATTATGTCTTGTTGGTGATAATCACCCAAGGAAAAATGTACTTCTGGCACATATCAGATAATCACAAATTATGTGCTGGCCTCCTGAATCATTTTTTCAATTAACAAATCCTCTTTGTCAAAACACTGCGTTTCGCTGCCATGCCCTCGTTTCCATTTTACATGTTAAATTAAATCGCCAGCCATTAGCCAGTAGCTAGGGCTAACCAAACAGTAAGGACGGATATTTCAATTAAATATTCATGGAAAACAATTCTATCCGAAGCCGGCCATCTGCCTCTCAACAAAAGGATGTCATCTCAGTCCTTCATGAGCTCCGTCAGAAAATATTTGAGCTTGAAATGTCTGAGACTTTGGCCTTTAAAAGTTGGGCAGACATCTGGGAATTAGCCTACAATAATCACCGACAATTCCAGTCAAGGACAATTTCATTCAACTGCCAAGGGGGGAGAGAGAGAGAGAGAGAGGGAGAAAAAAAGAAGGTTTTGTCTCGGTTGCTGGTGGGCTCTGGCCGTTAAGTGTGCTTTTAAAACAGCTTTGACGCCACGCGGCAGTGTCATGTTCAGATCTCCGGCGGCTTCGAGCCGGGTGAGACACCCTTCACCGTCGCAGTGGTGCTACAACTTCTGACTCGTTCGCGGGATTCTGAAAAAGTAAGCCGGCAAGGACGACAGAAGGCTCAGCTAAAGGACAGAGGGAGGGCGGAGGGTGAGCACCTTGTTGAAGCTCCGGCCGGCCGAGTCCTTCTCGCTGGGCAGGAACTCCTGCAGTTGGGCGTCCAAGATGTCTACGAGCTGCTCCATCAGTCTCACGGACGAGCTGACGTCGCCGGCGAAGACCGTGCCCTTGGTGTGCCTGGCCAGCTCGTTGGCGAGGTTGGCGGCGTTCTCGCCGCTCCGGATCTGCAATGAGGACGGGAGCGTCTCAGCGCGGCCCTGAGCCGCCGTGCCCTGCAGCGCGCGACTCGCTCATTAAAGTCCAGCGGCGGAGAGAGGGGAGCCATTCAGCTCCCCCGCTCGCGGCTCGCGGGAAAAAAAACAAAACAAAACATTTACTTATCGTGACTGAGACTCACAGAGAAAACCTGACGAACCAAAACACAAAACATTATTAACTCCTTTCGTGAATAATGGCGGAACAGGCTGGTGGTGACACTTCGAAATCCATAAAAAAAAAAAAAAACAATCCCAGGTGGTTTTAAACGATGCACGTTTGCATGATTTTAGGGTCTGGCTGGTATAAATGAATTTGTGATGAGTGGCTACTACCCCGACGTGACACCCATCACCCGTGAGAAATGGTGAACAAATAATTCATAGTATAAAATATACATCTAAAATTATACACAACAATACTAAAACAAACAAATAAACTGATAAATTATACCCAGAACAGGAGGCAGACATTTGAACAATGCAGGGGGGGGTGGGGGGTGGGGGCTGACAGGGCGGGGGCACACGGACCTTCTGAGCCACCTGATTGACCCAATGGGACGTGCAGTTGCTCAGATCAGGTCCTTTTGGGTTCCAGAGCCCGGTGGCCAGTACACAGAGGTAGGAAGCAGTGCCTGGGAAAGACAAAGGACAAAAAAAACTGAAACAAACAAAAATGGTCGATAAAAGTATGTCTACCGGGGCTCAGCCGGTAAACGCATTTTACTCTCTCCGCAGAGATTACCTCACCTTCTTTTTTTTTTTTTAATAAAAGAAAAAAAAACAGGAGACATCTTATCTTATCTTGCAGTCTTGCCGTAGACAAAACTCTGGCACCATTAAGAATGGGAGAGAAAACATCAAACGTAACTGTGGATTAGTATATCTCTACAGTTATTCAGGCGGCACCTTAAACACCAAGGAGGTTAAAAGACGGGGCAGGTTGTAAATGCCACAGGAAAGATGGAGCCTCACGCGCCTCACAGAATGCAAAGCGATAAAAAGAAAAAGTTTTCTCGATTCACACATGCCCCCAGAGGGTTCCTTCGTTCAGCGACTCCGTGACGTCGCGGAAGCATCCGGAAAACGCGACGGGGCGACAGTTCTGATTACCTCTGGTTCCCTTGGGGCAAGGCCTCTCCAGCAAGATGCCCCTCTGAGTCCTGGGCCAGGCGATGCCCCTCTTCACCGTGCCCTCGCAGAACCTCTCGGGAAGCGGGAAAGAGTCTGGGGAGGGGGGAGCCGTGGTCTCCGGAATGGCCGGGGGCAGCTTAGGAGCCCTGTTGCCGTCCACTGGGCTCGCTGCGCTGGTCGAGTTCCCCCCCGCCTTCAGGTGGGTGGTGGGCACCGGGGTGGTGGTCGTTTTCGGGGGTTCGGGCGTCGCAAACGTCTCCAAGATGGTTGGCCCTTGGATGGAACCGAGGGAGGAGAGATTTCCTCAGTCAAAATGATGCGCTTTTAAAGGAGATCCCCGCCAATGGTGAGGAATGAAACGAGTACACGCGCTTTTAATTTGAAAGGCAACCATATCCAGCATCTCTGTGTGCCTACGATGTAGGGATGTGAAAAGAGTCATCCATGCGGAAGGAAAGATGAAACCCTCACTCTGAGCTCAGCAGACACCACAAGGCAGTCGCTTAAAACCTACAAGGTGTGTCAGACTTCACTAAAACATTTTTTATTTGTCTACCATCGAGCTCAACGCCTTCAGCGCTGCACGCGAAAATTGTTACTGTGACATATTCCTTCTCCGCCGTCATTCCAGTGTCTGAGATTTTGTTTCATGCCTGATTAAATCTCTATAAAGGAGGGCATAGCCAGTTTCTGTTCTGCTGTTTCGGCCCCCGATCTTTTACCCCCCCCCGCCCCCCCCCCCCGAGTAAAATGCGCATGGAGCAGGTGAGGCTGCTAAAAACACAGAAAACGGTGTCGCAAGCAGGGACCCGCGCGGCTGCCTCGCTCCGGCGGCTTTCGGTGACTGAAGCGACCCGCCAGCTGTAATTGGGTGAAAAACGCGGATGGTGCGTGCGGCAGGGTGGCGAGGAATGCGCGGGAGCTTAAACTACGTCGCCGTTTCGCTTTTGTTTGCCGGTCTGCCAGCTCGCGTTTGATATCGGCTTTCCGGAGCTCTGCATTCCAGTCAGGCGAAGGACGCGGCTGGCCGTTTTTCATTACCGCCTCTGTTACCTCCTTGTAGGTATTCTTAGAAGGGTTTTTCAAGCATGTTTATCCTTCTGCGTAGCGAGACATGCTGCCTTACATCAAAAGGAGCACAGCCAAGACGGGCACGGGTTCGCCCTACGGCCCTGTGACTCGTGACAGGCAAAATGCCCGGACGCCCTTCATGTCGTCCTCTGTGCCGACACGCTAATCAGTCTGGTGGGGACATCGCTGTGGAATAAGCTATACACTCTGCAACCCAGGCTGAGCCCCCACACCAATATCAGGCACAATCCATCTTGCGAGGGCGTCCGCTCCTTTTGCCTGAAGTGACAATACAATTTTGTGTCTTTGTTTACCATTCACAGTGAAGGCATGACGCGAAGCGTTGGGGCGAACTGCAGACTCTGCGACGTTCCCATTGCCGCTAACCAGATTAATGTGTCCAAATGACTACACCGTCTCTAAGGGATATGATTTTTAGAACACGCACAAAAAAAAAACGCACACAAAACTGAGAGCTGAGAGATGATTAAAGTCGGTAGGTCAGGACTTGAGGGCTGGCAAAGCATTTCCAAAATGTTTGCTTCCGTCAACGGGTAATGTGAGTAGCTGACAGAAATAGTTTGAGCTGGGCAGCACCCCCCCAACCCCCCGTAATACCCCCACTGTGTTGATGCAACATTTCAACACAGAGAGAATGAGGAGGCAAGTCTCCGAATCAGCTCGTTGTCTACTGAGAATTAGTCTCAACAGACGTCTGTTGACATCTCGTTCTGCCTCAAGTGGGGGCATGGGCCGTACCAGACATTTCATAGGGGGACAATCTTACTGACTGTTAAAAAATGGGGACCTTCCCACCCTTCACGTCGATGCTATGACAAGTCTGATGCCCAATTGGTAAAGTCCAGCTACGGAACACGTGGCCTGTCGGCCATGTTGTTGGACTTACGATGTGCGCTACTGTTAGCATATCGCATTACTTGTCCCGAGCAGATTGGCCCTAACCTTTACCAGGTGGCTTCACTGCCTCACACATCATCCATTTCGACTAAGAAGAAATTTCAACGGTGGATTTCATTAGCGATGCCACATACGCGTGACTGGTGAGGCACCTCCTCTTCGTAGAATGCGTCCAATTGCGGTACAGAGGACGCATTCCTGATGCCTGCGAGGAGGACGGCTCTCTCGGGAGGGCCCGGCAGCTGGATAGTCCAGAATCATATGGGTAGTCTGTACGGCTTCAGAAGAAGAGATGCGGCAACAAAGCAAAATGAAAGGATACCAGACATCAAAACAAGCGATGTCTTTTGCCACGCGGTTTACAGTCTTCGATGTTTGGCCAGATGAATCTAACATTATAATAGATGTATATAAACATATCTAAATAAAGTGATCATGTAGTACAAAGTGGTTCAGGCATGATGCTGCAACAAATCAAAGGATTGGGAAGAAGATTAAATATTTGGAGCGTTGTTTTCGCCGTGGTGCCCTTGAGTAAAAAGACCAGTTCAAAGTGATCTTCAGATTTACAGTATAAACTTTTTAATGCATGTAGCTTGGAATATGAGTGTCTGTCCAGATATAGAAAGCAAATAAACAACAATAAAGAGGGATTTCAACTGGCGGCCATGGTTTAGACAGGCCCTAAAGTACACCGGCTTTGACGTCGAGAATCTGTTATACTGGTTCAGTCCCACTAGTGTCTTCTTAATCTCAGCACCCTCGAAACTGAAAACTGCCATGAGGGTTAAGCATCGTTTCAATATTTTGAAAGTGTTATTTACTGCTTTGTGTGTGTGAATGGGGGGATGATTTGTGCATACTACTTAAGCTGCATTTTCTAAGGCCTATTCATACAGGAAGTACAGAATATATCAAAGGTACATGACTTATCTGTTGTTCGAAAACAAATATTCCTCTCTCTCCAAACAAAGGAGTATGCGACACCCTCACGTCCCACGCTGCCTTGCAATTTGGAAACGACCGCTGCATGTGGAAGGACCCACGCTAAGATAATTTCCCGAACAGGTTTGCTAAAATAGGTCAGGTTAGGGATAAAAAGGCACGATTCCGATATGAAGTGGAATTTGCCGCGGAGACGGTAAAGGATCTAGCGCTTGCATAACGAAGCCTTGCTTATTCGCGATCCTGAATTATTCCTCGAAACCTCCTTGGGCCTGGAGTCCTTGTAGATTTCCACAGAGTCCCTGCCAAAGATTTACCCTTGTCTCTGTGTGTTCTGGGCAGCTCGAGTCTGCCGGACATGCACGCCTAGCAGACCAGTGTCTCGTGTCTAATACTGAAGCCATCGTTACAGGCCCTCGGGTTTTCCTATTCACCGATGAATAATTTAGATTTAAGGTTCTGCTTTAAAATGACACAAAACTGCAGCGACGACAAAATTAGCGTCAGCAGCTGCCATCTTGCGCCATGCAGGATTCGGTCCGTAGGTGGCTAGAACGTGAGCAATGATGCTGGAATCTGAATTCTAACTGGCACCTTTACCTCACACATCTCTCCCAGGAGAGTATAGTCATTCAGCACCGGTGGCAAAAAGCAGCCTTAATCCTACATGTAATTTTCAATGTTTAAGTAACAAACAACAAAGGACCCGATTCAATCTACTGCTGTCAGAACTAGGGTGCCATAGTAACAAGGGATCGAGAGCTACTGTGGGCCACGCTTTAGCGCCCCCTGGCACAAAACCCCAGAATGCTTTTCTCATCAAAATGCAGGAGCAGAGCAAACAGAGGTCCTAGCTAATCACGCTAAATATTCCTGCCCCTGGGCAGCTTCTCCCCACCAGAGGCCAGCCAGTGTCGTTGTTTACTCTTCCTAATTCTGCAGTAATGCTCATCCACCCATCAAACTGACAACAGAAAGCTGAATGTCTGAGGAGAGTCTACACGCTGGGTCATGTGATCACGCGCCCTTAGGACAAACCGCCATTAAGACCGACAAATGTCACAGTTACTATTCACTGCTCTTTGTTGCTGAAAGCTGTTTCAAACCTCAGGGCTAGAAGTTAGAGGTCAGAGGTTAAAGGTCATAGGGTTAAAGCTTCTGTCTGATTGGCTGACAAGATAAAAGTCAAAGTTAACCTCCACAAATGCTTCTGGCTTTCTTTAAATAGATAATTTTACACAATATCCCTAAAATATGAATAGAGCCAGAATGTTGCTAAACTGCAGCCAAATTTATTTCCCAAAAAACATTTTTATATTTCAATATAACTTTTTATATTATCACACTTATGTGCTGATTTTGCAGATATTTGTGTTCTAATCAGCTTATTTCCTATCAACCATTATCAAGCAAAGACGAACAAAACAGAACTATATTATATTATAAGTTTTCTGTATTATAACATTATATCATTGTTTTAAGAGCTTCGTCTTGGGTAAAACATGACATGTACATTAAAAGGTCTTTTTAAATCAGTTAACAGTGAAAGGTCTTTTTATGTAGTTTTTAGTGTAGTGTAGATTATTTTTTTAAGTTCACTTCCTTCTCCCAAATTCAAATCACTGCTTTTTCTGGACATACATCAGCCATTACTCTCATCAGTCATCTTCTAACACGTGTTTTCTTAGGACTGTCCTCCTTGCGGCTGACTGCTGTGTGTCACCTGATCTCTGCAGCCTATCAGAAATCAGAGGGGCCATAAGGGCTGGCTGTCCTGTGCCTTAACCCCCCCCCAACCAGCACCATAAATCACTCCAGATTTAAGCAGGTTCTCAGCTCCTTGAGTTTTATCATTTTACAGCAGCGAATCCACATCACACATATTAATCAATTAATTAACCAGACTCCTCATTGTCCTGCTTACATATCAGTGTTATTTAAATAGGTTTATTATTCATTAATTGTACCCTCAGCTGTTACTGAAAATACAGAGCACCATGTAGATCTACTGTAAGGAATAAGCAGGTTAGGTTGTTAGTTGTAAGTGACACAAAAAGTTCCTAAGAGTACTGATCAATAAATTCATATTAACTGAAGCCACATTCCAGGACACTTAATTACCCTGCTTCTTCCTCTGTTATTTGTGGATTTCAAAACATTTATGTGTGGGGGGGGGGGTCATGTATATATTACATTGTGGGGACCAAATGTTATTTTGACATTGTGAGGACCATTTTTTCGTCACCACAATGGAAAACTCAATCTTTTAAAAAACTAAAAATGTCAAAAGTCGTGTATTTTGTTACTTGTGGTTAAGGGGTTAAGGTTAGGGCTGGGTAGGGGATAAGTTAAGTTTGTCATGGTTGGGATTAGTGTTATGCCCATATAAATGAATGGAGAGTCCCCACAAAGATATAATTACAAACCTGTGTGTGTGTGTGTGTGTGTGTGTGTGTGTGTGTGTGTGTGTGTGTATGAAGGAGTCATTTAATAAGACCCTCCACATTTTTTAAGCAGTACGTTGTTTGTAAGTGGCCAAGCTGAGCACAAGCATCACTCCTACCAGCGTTAAGCTCAGCATTCCGGAAATGGCAGGGTAAAAAAAGAGGTTTCCGTGTTCAGCCACACCGTTACATCCATGCTGGAGTGCATGACCGTACATTTATATTCTAAGTGCGATGAAGGATGCACTTTTTTTAACTTGAACCAAAGCCAAAGGGAAGGAAAAAAAACAAGATTTCTCTGCATGAGAAAACTAAAATTTCAGATCTGCAGAACCATCAGAAAAGAAAATGGGGTAAAAGAAAAATGACAATTTGTGCAAATGTGAGCAAAAAACGCAAAACAAAATTTAAAAATCCCTACAGGTCGACAATCCAACCAAGCTACCCTCAATCAAAACCCGGTTTGAGACAAAGACCCCCCCCTCTCCAGCAGTGCCACATACCTTATGACCGATTAGGGGCTAACAGCGTCTACTGACTACTCTATGCAAGACGGAGAAGCCCCAGACTCAGTCAAGGCATTTGTAATTCTGCCAAGGACATTTACGTGTGTCCGCATGACAATCTGTGTCTTTCAGTAACGAGGGACCTTTTCGGGGAAGAGAGGGCCCTGCTGGAGCCTATTCGCACCCCCCACCTACCCCCCCACCTACCCCCCACCTTGTCTTGCAGAAGAGATTTCCAGAACATCTGCCGCATGCATCACGATGAGGAGAGCTGATATGAGTAGTGGTTGACTCGCACTACTCGCTTCCGATTAGCGAAAGGCTAACCGCTATAATTATTATTATTATTATTATTATTATTATTATTATTATTAACAATACTTCTACTACTAATAATAACAGCCACTACCGTGACCAGGATAAGCGATTAGAAAATGGATAGCTACTCCTACTGAAAATAATAATAGGCACAAGCACACAGAGACCAGAGCGTAGTCAGGCCCGGTCACAGCAAGCTCGCCTTCTCCTGGCAGGACACAGCACTTTGAGCAGGACTGGACTTGGGGTAGGATTCAGAAAGGCCTTTGATAACAAGGGTCCCTACAATACAAACACAAAGCATGTCCTCGGGACCAGCCTGCTCCATTTCACCTCGCGAAAGCAATGTTTGGTGCTAAGAGCACAACTGCCCACTACTGATCTCTCGGGTCTTTGTAGTCGGCGGATCCTTCCCTAGGACACCCTACCACAAACGGGTGGAGGATGGACGAAAGCGTCGGCCGCTTGACCAGGGCAGATCAGGGGGAGGGCGTGGGAGTTAGCGCTACTCAGAAACCTGCGAATGCTCAGGACTGGCCTACACCCCCCCCGTTGACCAACCACCGAGTCTCTGATGGGCCACTTTCAAGTTTTACTGGACCGCTTCCCACTCTAGGTGAACTTCCTAGATGCCTCCATGTCATATCCTGCGCTCCGCGGTCACCCAAACGAAGAGCTAAATCTTCTCTCTGGCTTCACGCAAAGACAGGGGTGGATTCCATGGTTTGGCTTACCTTGAGCTGGATCTGGGGGTCCAAACTCCAGATTGTACCTCAGCATGAAGAAGTTATTCCACACGTACAGCTGGTTGTCCCTGGGGTTATAATCCACCGCTGCTATGTACTGGTACCGATTGGGAAAGGGGATATCCACAAACTCGCCCTGGTTTTGCTTGGTGTTGTACATGTAATCGATCAGACCCTTGCTGGAGTCGCTCTCGCCGTCTTCGTACGTGGACCTCACGACGAAAAGGATGCCGCAGACCATGAAGGCGTTGGAGGCTGAGCGTTTGTCGTAGGTCGTCTCCCAGGTACCGTCAAAGCGGAGGGTGTAAGGGTTGAGTTGGCTGATCACGATCATTCCGTTGTTCTGCTCCGTGGCGTAAATAACCCACAGGCCGTTCTCATCCACGGCGAGGTCGATGTCCGTCTTCCCGCCCCATTTGTAGGGCGATGTGTCATGGTAGTTGGCGTTGTTGATGATGGCCTCGCCGCTTTTGATCCTAGTTCTCAGGTCGAATTTGACGATGTTGCGGGTGCGCTCCTTGTTGAAAAAAACAGCCCCGTCATATACCACGAACCCTGTGCCATCCACCCGGTGAGGGAGCTTGTACGTGGTGGTCTGCCGTGCGTTCTGGAAGTCCTCCAGCGAGGCGTACTCCAGCAGTGTGTCCGTGCGGTAAGGGGTCCACGGCATAAAGTAGACTTTGTCACCCGCCTGCAGAGGGTCTCTGCACCAAGCCCCGGCCTGCTGCTCCGTCTCAAACAGGAAAGAAGCATCTCCCACTGCTTTCAGGGTTCCTGGGCAGAGAAAGACTAGCGATGGGAGAAGAATGAAACACAAGGCTCATTAAGCAGGATGGACACACCACGCCAACCTTTAAACAAGACATTCTGAGATGTTCTCTATGAAAAACATAATTTAGGGGGAAAAATATGAAAAATAATAAATGTTTCATAAGTCAGTGTCCTACAGATGCCTAATGTGTATATACAGCGAAATCTGTTTACACATAAAACAAAACAATGACAATGGTGTTAAGCTCTATGGCCGTCAAATATTGTAATATTTTAGGCAAAGTGACCTGCAAATGAATGTGGCATAAGAAAGAAATTCTGCAGAGAAGAAGCAGGATTCAATGTGTTTTTAAAGCGCGCGTTTTCACCTACAGCCAACTTCCGCCCGCTGCCTGCGAGGCTCGTCGCAGTTTGGGGGAAATGACGTTTTTAAAAAGAGGTAAGGCAAAAGAAACAAGAAATACATAAATGATAAATATTTTTTTTAAAAATCAGCTACAAAGCAAAAACCTGAGTAGGATGTGTCGGTTTATTTCCATAACACAAAAAGAGAAAAAAAAACGGATTGGAAATAGCGGGAATTATTAAGCTGTGGAACAAGGGTGGTACGCGGACAACGGCGGGTAGAGAAATACAGTACTGGAGAGATGCCCTTTTTGGTATGGATAGAGAAAGCCAGGCAAAGAGAGACTTTAAAAGAGAATATATGCCCGGGGGAATGGAAGACGAATCGCCCCGAAGGTCAGTGACTACAGTCCACTTACTGCTTTAAGCTGCCCGGCCTGATTTTTAATAATAATAATTTGACTTGCGCCGGTGCACTAAAGTGACTTAGACAGTTTTTTTCCCCCTCGACTGCCTACAAGGAGGGGGGAGACGGAAGGCTTCATAATCGCGTGTCACAAAAACAAGGAGCTATAGTTTGGGGATTCTTGGTCTGTTATTTACCTTTTTGCTCCACTTCTATTTTGGGCATTGGGAGAGAGAATGAGACGGATGCAGGGAGAAAAGAGATTAACATGAATTAACATTCATCTCTATAAGCATCAGCACAGCACAACAGAAAACGCGAGACAGAAACATTTTAAGGCAGACCTGTTCTGGAGAGAGGGAGAGAGAGAAAAACAGAGAGAATAAACGGTCATGTACAGTTGGCAATCCTGACGTGAAGAAATAAACGTCGGGTTAGGAGGAGCAGAGAAGGTCAAACGGATATCGCTTGGGAGGACCGCAGAGAATAATGTCACCAAAGGCATATGCCTCCACATGTTTGGTATTTTTAATGTTTTTTTAAACCTCTCCAGAAGGGTTGGTCAGTGTTAGTTCTACGAGGAGAACAAGTTTCCAATTCTGATGGCTTAAGTTTAGACATCAGGATCGGGGCTTGGAGGTCCGCTCTGCACCGGCGCCTTCAAAACATCGCGGTCGCGTCACGGTGGCAGAGCAGATTATGTCGGGAACCACAGTGGCAAGCCGTGGTCATGAAATGTCAGAGACATAATGCGGGGAGCTGTAACGGGACTATTCATATCTTCAGGTAGTACAGCAATGGCTGGAGAACTCCCATAACTGCACATAACATTGTGTCACGGTGAGACGTATTCAAAGAGTGTCCAGCGGTCAAAGCGACGTGTCCTAGTTCTGCACGTACACTGCAGTGGAAAGTACACCTACTAACAGTTTGCTATACAAAAAAAAAAGGATTTCTTGTTTTTTTCTTTGACCTTGTGTTTTTAGCTCAGATGATGAAAACCATGAAAATATTCACGCTCTCTGCCATAAGGTCTTGCGTCAATCATAATCAGATTTCACTTTACTGGCCAGATACACCTATATGTACTAGGAATTTGTATTGGTGCTTATATTAACAGAAAATATTACACCTAAATTAAAAATGAGAATAAAATGCAGTTAAAATATAAGCAACAGCACAAATCAGTGCAGGCTACAGTCAGTAACTCAAATGTGCTTAAATAAAATTGCTGTCATGGGTTCAGCTAGATAAATAAGGCCTACTGCTTAGAACCAAATTCACACATGTATACAAATAAATATTATAACATTAACTACAGATGTACATGCTTATATACAAAATATCCATCCTCTAAGGGCTTGGTAAACGGTTTCGTGCAGTTGTTGATCACAGGTACAAAAAAGGGTACAAAATTGAACCTTTGCTAGTCTCTGGGGCTGTACCCTCAAGGGTCTGGGGCTGAACCCTCAAGGGTCTGGGGCTGTACCCTCAAGGGTCTGCCAGTTGTACCCTTAGCTGTAGGTAAGTCTGCCTTTTAATGGAACATTTCTGTGCCATTGATGGTACATTAATGCTGTTTGTACCTTTAGGATGTTCCCCAGAGTCCATTTCTGTACCTTAAAAGGTACAATTACAAGGGTACAGCCCCAGTGACAAGCAAAGGTACACATTTTTACCCTTTTTTCTGAGAGTGTACTGTATATCAACGTTAGTGTAAGAGCCAATGACTAAGAAAAGTCTGCTTCCTTCCCTGTTTTTGTTAAAGTGAAGAGCATTACAGAATCTTAAAATGCCTTCTGAGTCCTTTTCAATGTTAAATGTTTGCATGTTGTGTGAAACTGGCGGACCATGCAAGTTAAATCATTTTATTTTCATACAGTTCCTGAGAACTTGCTCTAAATATGTAACGTGTTTAGGCGTGCCATTATTGTTATGCGAAACTGCGCCAAGGTCTCAGGACTGAAAGAAAGTATGGTCATACAGAAGGCAGCTCCATCACCTTGCTTTGTGTATGAGAAATGCAGCCCCATAAGGGCAGACCAGGCAAATACACCATTGTATGTGCAGCAAAAGATAGCAAGAGCTGATATAACATATACCAGTAGGTACTCCATGAAAACCATCACTCACATGACAAAGAGCAGGTTACGAAAACCAACAAGAAGAAACGCCACTGTAATGGAGGATTAAATGATTTCTGGGCCTTTGCAGGATGAGAATGTTTTTTCCTTAATGTGTAAATATTGCTCTGGTTAGGCCATCATGTCACATTTGAACTTGTTAAAAATCATGAATATTTATTAGATTATATTTGACTTGGTCTAATAGAGATGACAAAGACTAATTGCGGTGTAGCGAGAGGTAATGCTCAGTGGGATGTGTGATTATTAGCTGTATCTGCCAAAGGAGTCCAACAGCAAGCGGCGAAAAAGTGAGAACCGCAAATGTGGCCCATTAACGCTGTGAGGGATCCCTGCAAAAGGAAGAGAGACGGGGGGGTGGTTGGGTAGCTGGCGTCAGTAAACACGCCTGCGATCACCGCTCATCAGGTCTAGACTCGGATCGCTAGCTATCCGGAGGTCTGGAAAAGCAAAGGGGGGAAGAGTAAGACATGTATATAACATTAAAATAACGAGACTGAGCGACACACATCGATTTCTACCGCGGCCCAGAGATCGAAAACCTGAATAAAATACGGAAAAATGTATCATGTTTGCAGAACATGAGAGGGGGGTTAAAATGATTTTTAAAAACACACATATAGGCTACTATATATAGTTATATTAATCTTTCTTGCCCCTCAAATGAATTTGAAATGCATGTATCGAAAAGGAATGACATAAAATAGAAACCGAGTCGAAAGCTTTGCGTATTGAACACACACACAGACACACAAAACACCTTGAATATTATTTCGCCCTGCTGTCCCTTCTGGGGCGCTTTGTCGGACGCAGATAAATACATTGACTTGCGTGATTAAACACACATGCCTACAGGTTTGTCTTCCAGAGAAGCGTTTTCACACGGACAAGCCGCGTAGCTGCGTAATAAAGCGCAACACAACTGCTTGGGTTTATGAGTAATGAGACGCCGTCCTGCAATATAGTGGCCGCCTGGGCAGCCAGGCCCGCCTCATTATGCGGGGGTAGTGGGATCTTAGCGGCCCTCCAATACGTGGTTCGCCGGTGGGGGCTGGGGAGGAAGCTGCGCGGTGCACCCCATCCCAAATTATAAACATAAGATTTTTTTTTTTTTTTTTAAAGATAAATCTACATAGCGGATGGAATCTGGTATACTACATTTTACCGTCTTTCCTTAATAATAAGAACCGAATTTTGATTAATCAGACAACGGGAATTGGTAAAACCTTATTTGTCCCTTCGTTTTACAGTGAAATGTGGCACTGCGGCAGTGTCTTCCCCCAAGCCTCTGGAGGAGCGGGAACTGCCATGGGCGCTCTTCAGTTTGATTCAATCACAAAGCGTCCGGTTATAATCATTTAAATGCTGCCGCAGTCTTGGCCAATAAACATACCCAAAAGGGAGCAGAAGAGGCGTCGCTTTTATTAAAAAACAGCAGTAGTCCTCAAAAATTTCTGGTGGTATGTGCTTATTACATTCTTTCTTAATTATTTTTTTTTATCTGACTGAGAGTCTCAGCGTGAAAATCGACAATGAGCAACAGACCGCACCCGACAGTTGAGCCGTTGGCGAAACAAAAAACTAACATTAAAACTTAATAATAATAATAATAATAATAATAATAATGTTATTATTGGAAGAGGGGCAGCGGCTCCGTCACGTGACTGCACTCAGTTAGAGTGGTTTAATTTTTAATATTTGTAATATGATTCCCCTCCTGGAAAAAATTGTACTGTACATGCTTGACTGCATTACTACTATAATCAAATAGCCGATTCTCCATTTAATAGATTTTAAAAACAGGAACAGAACTTAGTGTGACGTTTAAATCCAAGGCAATGCCGCCTTCATAAATCATATAGGCTAACAATAACAAACATTTTTTTCTTGATTTATCTGTAGATATTGACACTTAAATTGTAATTACATTGGTAATTGTAATTATTAAATATTCGAAATTGTGCTATATCCTTCCAAGATACATTTAGTGCTGTTTCTAACAAATACAATCATTTTACTTTTCAAGTAAACAGCAATTAATATTTTCCCGATCTCTAGCTATTCATGACAAGCGGCTAAACACAAACCCGACTGTTATGTCAGAAAGTTAATCCACTTGGACCGCATAACAATCCGATGTTCTCGTAAATTGTATTACCCTGAAAAATGTCATGCTGGATTGACATTAAGCTACCCTAAAAAGTGAACATACCTGTCATTCCAGTGATATTGAATTTGATTATTGCCCATTGTGCTTCAAAATATATTTTGTGTGTACGTATCTCTTGGTTTATGACTGTTCCTATTTGTTTTTGCGTTGTTTTTATCATACTTTGATTAAATGAAAAATTCTTGGGAGATGGGAAGCCTGTCACACAGAATGTGTTCACTTAAATCTCACTTATATAGTCGCAGTTTGGCAAATTGATCGCACTTTCCAGCCATGATATCCACTTATATAAAGGAACGGATTTTGCCCATACAGCGTGCATGTTTAACTTTGGGCATTTGAGTACACAAGTAAACTCTGGAAGTCCTCTGCTATATTTGCAGAATTACATAATGTTATTCGGTAATGCAACAAAAATCATCGCATACATACGTTTTGGGTGAATTGGGTGTTTTTTATCCGTGTCTTTAAAAAAAACATACAAAAAACACAAAGTTTACAGGTTAAAACCTTAACAAAAGACACAGACAATGATAATAGCTGCAATCTCCAGATGAGTTGTGGATGTGATTTTCAGATCCTGAAAAACCGCAGGAATTCGCTCCCCTTGACTCGACTTACGCCTAAGTGACAAAACGCGCACGTGCACAGCGGAGCTTTGATTTACGGCTCGTCGCTTAGGAGCCAAATCTCTCCCAGTTTCATCTTCAGTGTTTAAGTGCTCAGTAGAGAAGAGGTGATTCAGAGATTGGCAAGAAAAAGTAATTAAAAAAGTAATTGCTCATATACCATTACAAGCTAACATCTTGGCACACACTAATACTGATGTGCCCAGTGGAAGCAAATCTTATTACCCTCCTAACTACTTACCAACACGCAGTGCCAGGAGATATGTAGTAACTGTATCCCTGACTATCCCAACTGATACACAAGTACAATAAAGTCACCAAGCAGGCGGCCATGTCCGAGACACTAAAGTGATCCTAATTTGGGATAGTCAAAGGTAGATGTTCTAGAGGACCAGGACAAACCCATCCAACGTTCCCAGGATTTTGTGTAAACAGAACTTTAATGTGACCATCACAGTAAACAGATTTTTTTCTTCCCAGGCATGAAAACAGAATTAGATAAATTAAATTTGCTGGTGTAAACGCAACAGCGGAGACACTCCTATGAAATCGTATACTTACTGTAAGGAACACATTGATACTGGACCTCTAAGTACTTGTAAGTCCCCGGACAGGGATCAGGGAAGACGTCCGATCCAGTAATCACAACACACTGGGTTCGATTGTTGCACCTGACAGGAAGAAAAAAAAAGGGGGTTAGGATTAAGACCGATTCCAAACTTACTTTAGAAGTTGCCGTGGCTTTGGAATAGTGCTATTCTTTTGTCCATACTTGACTTGCAGCGATCGATAATTCAACTTGGTTAATTGATATCACATCTGTCAATATCCGTAAAGAAAGCATCGTGGAAAAAAACAGGAATCGTTGTCATTCCAAGACTAATGTCGAGCGAAAGAATGAGACGTTAAGGATTTTAAACTAGCCAGGGACAATTGTAGTGCAGTTTTACTATCGTGAGCCTTCTGTTCAGTCTCATTTCAGGGTAACTTTGGCGGGTATACACCCAGTTTGAGAATAACTATCGTCAAGATTAGCAGTAAAAAGCTCGTTTGTGCTTTGAATAGTGCTTTGAGAATAATGTGCGTATTTATTTCTACTACGCGTGACCTTGGCTCCTGCAGGAATGAATGTAAATTAAAATCTGTTTGCCTGTAATTTTGGTTATGTTTTCCTCCCTTGCGAAAAAAAGGTGATTTTTCTTGCCCACATCTGTCTTTCTCTAATACGGGAAACTGATTAGACACAAAGACAGACAGACCTCGTTCAGATGTAAAAACAGAAACAAATACGACGAAAGATGAATACGCCTATGTCAGTAAATTAAAGAAATGCCTGGCAAGTCATAATAACCAACATAACATGACAATTAGCCCTCCATCTGTATTTAATGATCACACGTAAAAATAAGTAATTATCAGTGAGGACATGTCTGGGTAAATTATTAGACTGTCTTGTATGTGTGAATGCAGCATCTGGCCCGAAAAATTATTTGCAAGGCTATCTTGCTATTGGAAGGGAAAATCCCGAATAAAATATCCTCATTAAAAGAAATAGAACTCCAATATTTTTTTTCATCATATCTGTCCAATGATAATTTTTTATTTGGGTGTCGAAATAAGCGGAGAAACATTATTATCACTAGATAAATTTTACCGGCCAAATCACACGACCAGTTACAGTACCACCGCGCCAATGATCACGCTGCTATTTCAGTGATCGCTGTCATAGCTGGCGGTCATGCGTTGTTGGTGTCATGCTCCTAACTGACACAGAAGTCGCTTAAAATGGTCTCATTTCTATCGTTTTCGGTACCGCTATTGTCCCAAGCTATAAAAGCGCGTATTCCGATGGGTGTGAAACATTTTTATCAGAGACGGTATGCCATTCTATTCAGGAGGATGGATCGAAAGGCATTCTGCAGGGAGACGATGCCTGAGTATAGAGGAATCGGAGTCCCCGGGCTTTCAGATACTGAACTAATTCCTTTGGTCCTGCCAGGGTCAGCAGGAGAAATCAATGTTCAATGTTCTCTACTGCACTGTGAGAAGAATCGGATGTACCATAACAGACTAGCGGGAGAGGGGGGGGATGTTTTAATGTTTTAACACCAGTAACCCTAACCCTATTACAGTCATGGTATGTGTAGTCATTAAAATAAGCAAAACAGTGTTACTGTACTGCCTCCACGACCCCCAGTACACTCGTTTATGGAGGGCAGAATTGGAAGGTCCTACCCCCAAAGTGCACCTTTGTTGGCTTTGCCCAAATTCCACCAAATTCTTAGGATAAACATATAAGATAAAATATTGGTTCATCTTCTCATCACATCTGTCTCCTTACAGACATGGCATCTTGTCATATTTGGTGAGATACTACAGGAAGCCTTACTATTCCATATTAAGGAATTATGTATACTTTCCACAAAAAAATGTAATGAATTATATAATAGTCATATTAAATGAAATCAGACCTTTCCACCCAATCCGGGGGGAGGTATGAGGGATCATTCTATATTATAAACTGGGTGAGGGACACAAGATATCATAGACAGGAAGGCTGTGTGTAATGAGGCAGTGTGGACGACCACACTGATCTGCTTTATGGGTCTATAGTTTTGAATATCTATTCGATTTGTGTCTGTTAAACTCGGTCTGACCCCTTCAACTTGATTTAGGAGGAAATACCAGCTTGGTCTGGGCTCAGTTATGAAGTTCACCTGGTACCAGTGGTTGTGGGTTAGGGGAAGTAAATTCCGCAAATGACTTTATGCTGATTCATTGTCAGATTTTAACCCAAACGAGCAGACATATATTTTTTATATCAATCATAAATAATGCATTTATATGACCATCCAGACAAGAAAAGAGCAGTCCATGACCGCTGGATGACACACTATATGAAGAAATGTACTGACAGCATTGTTCAAGGAACTCGCACGGAATTCTGGGAAAATGTAACACCTAGTGCCACCATGAGCATTATGTGTGTGTGAGGGGGAAGGTTGAGTCTCTCTTTCTCTCTCCCTCTCTCTCACACACACACACACACACACACACAAAGATTTGTGGGATGCTAGTGGAGTCCTCTAGAACCTGAGCTAATCATGGCTCCCAAAATGTGAACTTCTCCCTGTTTTCCTGTCACACCAGCACCATACGGAAGCACAGCACAGAGCTCTATCAGGCACAAACATAGACATCCTCAATCCTGCGGGGGGGGGGCCTTCTGCCCCCGAAGAAAACCATTATTCAATAGGTAAGATACGGGACACTGCACCTTTTCCAGGATCTGCCTTTTTCCCTCTTCCTGGAAACAATTACGACCGCAGCCAATGGGAATTCGCATGCATACTGTACAAAGCCGCCCCCACCAGTGAAAATAAATCCCAGCCTCTGCTTATTCTACGCTAATGCAGAGCTTTTCTTAAACTCCCCTCTTCATGGCACCGCAAGCACTAGTCATGCCTCTTCAACAGTTCATAAGACCAAAAGAAAATCATATTTATAAGGAATTTATGTTGCGTTTATAGACAGACTATAAATACGCTAAGATTGTTAGGGGGGGTAGGGATAGCACTGGGGGGTGTAGGCATCCAGTACTTAGCTTTTAGACTCCTTTCACTTCAGATGGGTCCCGATCCCTGTAACGATGAGACTGTGGGCCCAGGCTGTGACCCCCATTCCCCCAGCTCCTCCCAAAACCCCTCACCCACTTTGCCTCCACGTGTCCTTGAGCCCCTCCCTGCTCCTGAAGCCAAATAAAGCCACCCCCCCCTCCATCTCTGGGTCCCATGATCCATGTTACTGCCCTGCTCACGGCTGCTCTTACAGCTAGATGGATGGACAGATGAGTACGGCTATACAGAGACGCACTACAGTCACTAAGCACACTCCACAGCAGCTCCGCCTTGATAACCACGGTAACGAAAGGGCGGGAAACGGGCGGAGGGAGCACGGCAGCGATCCCGAATCTGCCCGCCCATCCTCGCCGCCATCGCCCCCCCCCCCCCCCCCCCCCCCCCC
>JAODLC010000047.1:15897731-15915584 GCA_026781145.1 Hippopotamyrus pictus
TGGGGGGGGGGGGGGGGGGGGGGGGGGGGGGATAAGTGTAGCTGATTCATCAACTTGCCATCAGAAGCAACACCTGCAAACATCCTATCCACAAATCCAGAGGGGAGATTTATTAGCATGAACTCCTCAGCCTGGGGGGGGGTCCACCTTACCCTCCCTTTACCAAAGACCCCCAACATTCTCTCTCTGTCTGTAGGTCCAACCTTAATGGCTTCCAGGCACCAATACAGCCTCCATATTCGATACACCAGCATGTCACTTCTAGGGTGTCATTGGCAAATGGTTCAGACCCCTCCCCCACTCAAAGCTGTAAATGAAATACAACAATCAGAAACAATATTTCCTGATTAGGAGGGGCCTCTTTTCAGATTCTGCAGTAAAATATCACTGCCGTCGCCAGTGTCTCTCGGATTGGTATAAAAACACCATAATTTAACCAGCTGTAATAAAGAAGCTCGAGACGAGCAGGGGATGCATTTTATAGAAAGCGGGATAACGGGAATATCGTAAAACGAGACGGGATATTGACCTAAGGGTGTCCGTCTCTATAAAAAAATGCAAGGCTTCACTCGTGAAAAGGCAGAGAAATGCGTTCACCATCCGTCTCTCCTTTTTTGCCTTAAAAACTGCCTGGTTAACTCATTCTTTAATGTAAATTGTTCCAGAACATGCATGAGAAAGGCAGCCATGCTAAAAAAAAAACGTCGTTTTAAAAAAAAAAAAAAAAAAAAAAAAAAAAAGCAGAGCCCGAGGTCTCTGGGGCGGGAAGAGGAGTCGATGGGGGGGCGGAACGGGGTCGGGATCGGACATTGATATTTGTATTCACCTCGTGTCCTGTCAGAAGCTCTCCCCTAAAACCTTTATCGCTGTATCTGCATTTGATAAGGGCTACGAACGCAGAGGGAGCAGGGAGCTGCCAGCAAGGCCTCAGCTCCCTCTGAGGAACCAAGCAAGGGAACCAAAGCGACAGAAGGAGGGAACCGAAGAGCAGAATCAGAAAAGCCCCCCCCCCCCGCTCTCGGGAGCCTTTGTTTTTGCTCTATTTTCTTTCTCTCTCCTTATCGGGCTGGTGAATCCAGCATGCCCATTACCCGTGGTCCCCTTCTGGGACGCTCCGCACCTGGCTCCGAAGCTTGGTTCAGCCCCGCGGTCGTTACGGCACACGTAGACGAGGACCGGCGCGCTCTCAGACGTGCCGACACAACAGTTCAGCTGGGCGGGTGGAAGGGCGTGAGGGATGGGGGAATTAAAAACCCTAAAATCCTCAGCATGTCGATATGGGTGCTCTGCTAACAGTTAAGCGTTACTATACACTGTGTCATGCTGGGAGTGTTAACGGGCCGATCGTTTAAGACACCGGAGGCGAACGCTTAGGCAATTTGCGGTGCACTGCCATCCCCCTCATTAAAAACCACGAGCTCTCCCTTCCCTGCTGGAGTCTTTTCTTCTCTTACTGGTAAGGCGGCTGCCGGCGATCATTTCCAAATTGTTTCCTTTAATGGATCTGGACTTTGGGTCGAGTCGATTAAGTTAAAGAGGCTACCCTAGGTCCTGACAGACGCGCCGCCATCGAACATCTGGCCCCGTCGCTCCCCGGACTGCAATCGTGCGAGAGCAGCGAGAACAGCCAGGCCGTCCGCTCTGCAGAGAGCCGCCCCCCCTCCTCAACTTTTACTTAAACCCTCACACTCACGGCAGTGAGGTCTCCACACGGTGCCGCTTTAAAGCTGAGCGATAAGAGAGCATGCGGCTCATTTTTAAACCTACCACCGCTGCTTCGGATGTGTTACACTCATCAAATGAATTCGGCACAGAAACTCTAATTTTTTTTCCAGCAGAGAAGCCAGCTGCATATTGGTACGATCTACACAGAACTCCTTATAGGGGGCCAAACAACAGAACTTGCAGTGGTCTCACCTTTATTGGGAAATTAACCCCACCACCACCACAGAGCTGTCACCTGCTCCGAACCTCTATCAGCTTAAGCAAACCATTTACCCAAAGTAAATATTGAGTTTCAATTAGATGATCTGGCAGGCCGCAGAGATTCGGCGCACGTGATCCGGAGCGCTGACAGCCTGAGATCTCGCTCCTTTTTCATGTGGACAGGTTTGAATGACCCTCCGCACCCGTCTGTCAGTTACCCCCTGACGTCCCATATCTGACCACCGAGTATGAGGCTTCATTTGTGCCGCTAAACACTGGGGGCTGTGTTTCATTACAAATTCACGTCATGGCCCCCTTACTGCAGAGAGAATGTTGCAGCATTGATCTACGGTACGGCATCTTACCTCTGCTGTTGGATGTCATGTTTGCACGTGCATCATGTTAACATGCGCGAGAGACACCGAGTTTTAAATCCAACCCCACCCGTTAAAAAGTCAATATAAGGGCATCGAGAGCCCAGGTCTTTCACGATGCGAGTCCTTCTTCCCGCAACAAGAATGAGCCGGCCGAGCGTTCAGCGTACGTCTACGGCAATAACTTCGGTGCAAGCCGCTCATTCTGCAATTGCGATGCAATCGTAACTTGGTATGACAAAAAAAAAAAAAACCTCAAACAGAAAAGAAAAACCCCAACGTTGAGCGGATGGTGGCGTTACCAAGGCAACGCAATGCCCGTTGCCATGGCAACAGGCTTTCATATACAGAAAAACCATAGATATCTACACGACCGTATCAGACGTGAAATTTGACGCTAAACTGCTGTATTTTCAGTTCCATCTGAACGGGGGAACAGTTTAAGGCATGCAGCAAAATGAGCAGGAGACCAGGCATCTATTCGGTAGCTCATGCCCCCCTTTAAGCTGCAAATTACAGCCAGTTTATAGTTTTTTATATTCAGCATCTTACAACTATGTCGCATTAATACTTTACAAGATTATGTAATTTTTTTAACAGTTACAACAAGTCCACTGTGAAGTAAAACTTAATATCATTGCTTCAGTCCTAAGACGGCTGGCACTTATTAAAAAATTGCATAGAATTTTGTTGATCTCTGACGACTTTTGCAGACTAAACTTGTGTGTTAGGGTGCAAAATGAAAGCAGATGCCTGTGCGTTTCTGTACAGACTGCAGCAAATATTAGAGAGATTAACTCGTATGTTTTTGTGCAAGTGCCAAAAAAGTACCAGCAACAAATAACCCGAATATTAGCTTCTTCTAAGTGCAAAAGTGTGAAGAACTGAGTGCTGGATGAGGATCGAGTTTGGCTTCTCAAGATGGTGGCGCACCCACCCAGCCACTTGGCCATACACCCGCCCCGAACCCCCCCCCAAAAAAAAAAACACATACTCGGGGTCCTACTAAAGAAGGACTAAATGAAGTAAAAGATGGAGGAGAAGGAGCTAGAAGCCTGACGCAGAATTCACCCGCCAGCTCAGAACAGACTGGGGAGGGGGGGGTAGTTGTTTGTTTTTGAATCAAAGAAACGAAGCAAAACAGATAATTAGCTAGTTAGAAAATAAATTCGAAAAGCCACTTCACAGAATGAGGCACGGAAATGAAACAAACGTCGACATGGAGACTATTTGCTTTTTTAAAATCATAATCGCTCTTCAGTCTTCTGGTATGTGAATCCTCCAGAGCCTGAATCGCCGGGACGCGGGAACCAGAAGAAACAGGGAAAAGAATTCATTTAATATGCTTATAAGGCTAACAGTTTAAACAGACTCACTCAGCCTTTCGTATTAACCGGCGACGCCATGTAAACCCCCCCCCCCACCCCCGGACCGAGCTCCGCTCATGACAGGACCTGAAAAAGGGAAAGTCTCCGGGAACCTTTTATTCTGCAAATTTGCTTCCCAGCCTGCCGCCCCCACTGGAGGTGTAAAATTAGCCCCCGCCAAGGGATGAAACAGTTACCGATCGAGTGAGACAAGCGTCACACGAGGCAATCAGACGATGCCGGTCCGGCGGGACTGACACGGTACACGCAAGGACAGCCCCTGGCTGACTTCCCCGCAGTCTCACCACCGATATTTTTCATGACCTTCAGCGGGCGGACGTGAGGGAAAGAGAGCGAGGGGCAGCGGGAGGCAGGGCGGCGTTCCCGCCCGGTAAAGCGAGACGACTGCCACCCTCCACATTACTCAATACTCAAAGGCGGCCCTGTGCAGGGCGAGGCCAGCCACTACCACCGTCTATAAGGCTAGTGATTAATTATCAGCCATCCAGTCGTCATTAATCAGCCTCCCAGCCAATGGGACAGGGTAGGCCAGCCCCGGTTCAAACGATCTACTTTATTTACTCCTCTGACGATCGATCCTGCAGCAGCGGCTGGAAATCAGACGTCTTCATAACGCTCCGAAGCGTCAAACGAGCAGACGGGGTCGCCTTTCAGTCCTGCAGGAGGGGGGAATGTTCCCGCAGGCACCTCGAGTGGCTTACCATCGCCAAAAAACATACTGTGATTTGTTAATTACCCACACACTGGATATTTTCACACCACACAAATCAAAAATAATTCCGTGCTCCGGTACATTTCTGTCTCCGTCCTCCCGGGAGCGTCAGAACAAAACTGGGGCCACTGCCACATTTCTCCGGGTATCGATCCGAGTATGGGAGACTGCCAGGATCATCAGAGTCAGGGGTGTCGGCGGGAAAAGAACCTCGGGGCCCCAGGTAATTTCAGTCCGTTGTGGTTTGTACTTAAGACGGCCGGAGAGCAAATGAGACGCTGCAGACTTTAGGGTCGTCGGCCGACACGGGCTGAAAACATCAAAGAAATCGCTGAAAGGAATCTGCTCTGAGCACCATTCTCAGCCTCATTCTGAAAGGCAAATAGCGGAGCCTTAAATAATTAACATGAGCTGCGGCCCCAAGTTTACCGGCACGCTAAATGCTCAGCTCTGTCATCACGTGCGTTATTATTATGCGGCAGAACTCAAATTCACCGCCTAAACAAATTATGCGATTTAACTGATAAATTAGCCTATACGGAGGTAAAAAGCCACTTTTATTATGGGAAGAATATCTTGACATTTTCAAAAGGATTCACTCAAATTAATAGCTACCTCACAATCGATCTGGGGGGAAAATAAGGAATCGTAATAATATTTCTCAAAAGAGAGCATATTTTACAGCACTTAAATTGAACGTGATACATATGTCATTGCAATACTGATGTTTGCTGATGTGAATTCCCACAGAAAGCTGACTATTGTAAATGCCATCATCATTCAGCAACGGCGCTAAATTAATTACTGTGGGATCCTGGGGATTGGAACCATGATAGGCTGCACATGCCAATATTTCTCATCCTAGAAATAAATATTTAATACGTGTATTAATTTCATTAAGTTTTGCCATCATGAAAAAAAAATCATGATAAAAAAAAATCAAGCATAAACTATTAAACAGCTATCAAAAAATAAACGCATTTTTTAATTTAAACTCAAACTCCCATTACTGAGAAGTAGAATAGAATAGAATATATCTTTATTGTCATTCTGCAACGAAATTTGAATGCCCAACTTCCAGTGCAAAAAAAATTACTGTACCTCATATTGCACAAAGTTCACGTTTTTGCCATGTTAAGTGCTGTTATGACTTTGGGATAGAAACTGTTCTTCAGCCTTTTGGTCCTTGTTTTCATCACTCTGAACTGTCTGATGACAGTAGCAGATGAAATCATAAATTAAAAATAAAAATGCCAACCTAACTGACCATCTGTATTTGACTAAACTATCATGCACAAAATATAGCACATTATTAGCAACAGTATTATTTATAATTGTTAAGAATTTTCAATAGAAAATTGGTAAATAAAATGTACTATTACATTTTTGAAAAACCCATTAAATCAAAAACATTATCATACAGGCCATATTTTTTTTCCTTTGTAAACACATTATAAATCCCATTAGACTAGGATAAATTTAATTTAAATAAATTAAAACAATACAGATTTATCAAACAAGCTATTGTTATTATTATTATAATTATTATTATTATTATTATTAATTTAGCAGACACGTAACCTCCCATCAAGTTCTGCCAGCACAGATCAAAAGGCCAAAACTCCTCCTTTCAATTGGAAAGGCTTCCCTCCCTCAGCCAGACCTTGTGTGTCTGTCTATTCCCCACCTGCCCATCTCTCCTTCCCCTAAAAAAATCTGCAGCGATATACACTACACTCAGCCAGGTCTGCAGCATTTTCTCCAAAGCCGTCCGGCTGAGCCAAAAAAAAAAAATGCAATCCCTTTATTAATTATAATTCCCGGCATACATAACAGGAAAGGTTGGGAAACACTGACCTATTAGTTTTCATGTTTAAAATGTTCCCAAAGATGAGCATTAACTGGTAGCGTGAGGCCTGGTTTGTGCTCCTCCCGAAGGCTACACTCCAGCATTTCCCCTCACCAAGGAAATACCTCAGGAACTCTACATTCATTTAGCATAATTCCACCCATAGTAACCCCCCCCCCCATCTAAAAAGCCAGTAACACTGAAGCTCCAATATGAGAGGAAAGCTATACTCAGGAATGCTGGATCTAAAACATGAGGCGTGAGGACGTGTTTATGGGGACACAAAATCGTGCAACAAACATTAGAAGGAGCCCATCTTCAGTGAGGGTAGCTGTGGGCAACTGGTACAGCAAAAAGCATCCTACACTTGGAACAATTTAAAAAACAAAATCTTATTTTTTATTTCATCAAACTCTGCCGTGGACATGCAGGGCTGTCACATACAGGACTTTATTTCCAAATTTTATTTATTCCTTTTTTTCTTTTTTTTTTACGTATTCCAGGCTGTTTGGAGACTTGTGTTTCTGTCTGCACCAAACTCCACAAACCGTGTTAATTATTTATTGAAGATAAACAGCATTGAGTTTCCAACGCCTTCCGATTGACTGTAGCCAGCTGGCTGCTTCGTGGCCGCATCAGTTAGCTACATACCTTTGTAATCGCGCGACTATAACAAGGAACAAAATGTAAACACGTCTTGCCGCCTCGTTTTTTTTTCCCCCAGCACTACAAATGTTGATTTTGACACCAACACAAGACAATTCCTGGAAATAATCATTAGGAGGACATATCCAGCTATGTAATTTAAGTGAATGAAATCGCAAAGTACTTTGGATAAAACCATCGCATAAACAGCAAGGAAATAACCAACGACTACTAGTTACGCGTTTCCTCCAAAGCTGGAGCAAAACAGAGCGCAGAGCCGTCAGATTAACGTCTGAACTAGAGACAGCTGGACGGGAAATTATCTCGCCATGCAGGTTCAGAAGTCTCTTGTGAGTCAATACTCAACCAAAATGTCTTGTGTTCTTAGGTGTTGCATGAAAATTCATAGTCTACTATCATTTCATTCTTTCTGTCAGGTAATTACCCGCCGCTGACCCTGGCCGACGCCAAGCATCTTTAGAGAAATACATATTAAAACAACACACGCCTAGTAATTCATTTTGAGCCTAGAAACGAAATTAAATCAGTCTGATCCGAGCCACAACAATCCGGGCCCCGGCGACGCTGAACCTAGGGCCAGACGAAGAGCGGGAAGTTAGCAGTGAAGCCTGGAGGAGATAACGTCACAGAGGAGGGCAAATGAGATCTCTTCCTGTTCAAATCCCAGCTCAGGACTCCTGCGGCTAAGGTCAGCGCCATAACCTAGATCAGGTGTGACACCCCATCTGTCTTCGTTTCTTGGTAATCCACTGGAATGCGATTACTTCCCATAATACCCAAGTTATATAAAACCCACAGATTAAAAAAAGGCTCTACGACTGCATAAATACCAGCATCTCCTGATAGCAGAGGTTTTTTTTTTTTTTTTTTTTTAACGTACTACCCTGTTAAACGTGACACGTGACGTTACTGCAAAAGCAGTGTCTTGTGATGTGTTTCCCCCCCCCCACAAAGACTAGAGGCAAGAAAGCAAGTTGGTGCATTTTATTCCGAATTATAGGAATGACAATCAAGGTCACAGGGACAAAGGATTTGTCAGAAGGCCTCCTTTCGTACGACAGCGAGCAGTGAGAGTGACGAGCGCCCTGGCCATTGGAGGACATATTCAGGGTATCCTGAATGACAAAGTGCACACTTAGCCAATCAGGAGGCTGCAGAGTTCCTCCACGTGCCCCCCCCCCGCCCCCTCCGCCACACACACTTTTCCGCTTCTTAACCACAGTACGTTATTTCACGATAACCTACATATATGCAAATGCATGTCAAAAATGCCCAAAGCAACCATAAAGAGTGATTTCATGAATGATGAGTGAGATCTACCTCATCACGCTTTTGGGATTTATTTTGTTCCCCAGACACTTGGCTTACATTTACCCTTTGACTGGAAATTATAACTGCAACGTGGGTGTTTAATTTTTACTTAATCATGAACATTTTCCTGGTCAGCATCCACAATGGAAGGTTCCTCGAAATGTAAGGATTCCGCACCAGACATTTCCATTTTCCACCTATACGGGTGTGAAAGGAATTTAAACAGAAAAATCTCATGGCCTGACACCATGTAATAGCGAACGATAAGATTTCATTTCAGACTGTACCTTTCAGGTGGTACAGGAGGCCAGGATGAAGGAAAGTGCCAATTCCTCCCACCCCCATCTAAAAAAATCTGAGCTGGGTCTGCTTGACTTAATATACACGCTACATCCAGTGGAGACACAACAGAGGAATGCTGAGGAGATCAGATAAATGCATGCTAACTTCGAAGGGTACGACACCAGAGGTGGTCAGTTATTAACGCAATTATGTATATAAGAGGCACATGCTGATCTGTAATTATTAAAGCTGCCTCCTTCCAACAAGGCAAGCCAAAGACAGCATTATTTATCGTCTACTCAAGCATGTTGGTACTTGATGGTATGGCAGATTTACCACAGCACTTAGCAGCAAACAAACAAGAAAATGTGTGTGGAAAATATTATAATGCTATAAAACAGATTCGTCGGTCATGTAATTTAGGGGGAAACATTAACACATGGCAGGGTAATCAGCCCGATTCTCCTGACACGCGGATGAAAATGTGGCTGACAGGTAGCCAAAAATTTCTGCCTTTCGTACATGCCACCCCAGAAGCAATACGTGATGATTCACGAATGGTGTGCGCTTAAAGGCATGCAGGCGCGAAACACGTAAAAACCGCAGCCAATGGCCAACAGGCTTACTGTGGTTACTCGACAGGGCAGGATGTTAAGAGAGACGTGATTGGGTGACATTTATCACGCTTTCTACAAATGTGCACCCCCATACTTCAGTAATATGCATATTCACAGTTAAGACTGCAAAAATAAAAAAGCAAGAACAAATTAACAGAATGTAGAGTCTTATATCAGAATTTTAAAATGTGTGCAAAGGTGCTAGAGACAGAATTCCACATATATTTACTCTGCTGGGAGCTAAAAAAACATCAACTGTTAAAAAACATTACAAAAATATCATCTTCCGCCAATACTAATATCATCCGCCTATATTTACTTTGTGCCACTTTGCGTTTGTAAAAATTTCAAGGGCTTGCTGTAAAACCGTAGAAGATTGCTTGTTTACT
Source organism: Hippopotamyrus pictus (assembly GCA_026781145.1). Classification (NCBI taxonomy): domain Eukaryota; kingdom Metazoa; phylum Chordata; class Actinopteri; order Osteoglossiformes; family Mormyridae; genus Hippopotamyrus; species Hippopotamyrus pictus. The sequence goes on from JAODLC010000047.1 coordinate 15,907,246, forward strand.
TGTTTAGTACTGCAATCTGCACAATATGATTAATTAAGTAAGGTAGTCCGACTGCACGTTTTAACACCTTGCGGTGGTTCTTAATTGCAGCTATCCATTTAGCGGTTTTTCATTTTTCTTTCACTTTCAGTTTGACAGTTTTTTTTTGTGTATGTGCTTTGGGTGGAAAATTTTACTACAAATGCCTGTACAAGGCTTTACAATAAGACTTGGCTGGCGCGGCAGAAATGCAGCGGGATTGGGTTTCACTGCCGTGGCACTTTGGTTTTTAGGAAGATCACTGATGTTTCTGAGAGGGGAAAAATAATAATGAAAAAGGTTAATAAAAAGAATCAGGCACTTGCAGAATAAAACGTGGAGCACCTCCAGCTGTTCAGATGGTAATATTACATGACGCCTGTGAAAGAGACACACCTTCCTGGCGTATTCAGCGCGCCAGGTGCAGTCCTGAGATAGCCCTGATCCATTATGAGCGAGGGACACAGTTCACACCTCGCTCGGGGCAAAGTACGGTGCAGTGCCGCACTCGCTCGGAACATCCAGGGCTGCTTTCCCCGTATTTTAATTAACGACCGGCTGTCCATCTGGACAAAGTGGAAGCAGAGACCCATCAGGCTCAAACGGGCTGGCCGTCTTAGGCCCGTCTGCTAAACCGGTGTGGGCAAGAAGGGAGAAAACAGCGGCTTTGTAGCACACGATCTTACACATTTAATTCTAATTACATTTAAGATTTTTTTAATTAACCAAAAAAAAAAAAAATCACTAGTGATCTATAGGACAATTACTATTCACTTGCCGAGAAACTCCATCACCCAGAATCCTTTTTTAGCCAGAAAAAAGCACCAATGTGGCCCTTGGCTAAATGTCAAAATTGAAAAAGTATATTATTCATACAATTGTTTTTCCAGTGCACAGAGACGGATATGCACTTCTAAGGGAAAAAAAAAAGATTTTCTCCTTAAATTAAATCAAGCTTTGTGCCTGGTGTCACTGTATGCTTTCAGATAGTCCCGAAGGCTTTGATGGCGTAAAGTACCACCGTAAGAGACGATTCTAGCTGTCAGGACCTCCTCAGCATACAATATTTCCTAACACGGCCAACATATAAATTTCTCATAATAATTAATTACGTTCCCATCGGCAGGCAAGATTAATATCCAGAAAATGCATAAAATGCTTTCTCTAATCGTAAATGACAGCAACGTAATAATTTTCAAGTCTAAACCCGAATACAGAAGGTTTATTATCATTTAAACACCTTTCATGTTAATTGCATTTCAGTTTTACTGTGATACAGGTCGAATTTCCTTGTTACACAGCACAAGATCTCTACCATCAAGTGATCTCTAAGTGGGTGGAGGGGGGGCTGGAGACGGGGACATGGTACAAGATGAAGGCATGAACTTTTATATTTCGGTATTTTTCCACTTGCAGTGTTATTTTTTTATGCCAGTGCCTAAAACCCTGATATGACCTGGTGTAGTTCTGTAAGTACACTGCTGTTTACCGTCTCTATGTGTTTAATCTCGCAGATCTGCACGTCAATCGCAGTCAGAAGGTCATCTGGGACGCCATGACATTCATTTGATTATGTGTAGCCTTCTGATCCATGTTTGTTTCAACGGATAACCCAACATTACATTTGGGTCCGAGTTCGGGGGGAGGGGGGTGTTTGGACAAGGGCAGGGACTGCACTTTAATATCTCTGTTTGGAGTGACATTTGTCCAAGCAATTTCCAGAGGCATTTCCGGCAAGCTGTCTGCGTGACCCGGGCTCGGCGGTACGACACCGCACCCCCACCAAGAAGCGCCTCATCCTATTGGCTGCCACCGAGGCAGGAATCACAGATTTACTCGTCCGTGGAGCCAGTTTGCGGGAATGTTGTCGGGAATACGCTCCAGGGCGGGCGCTGCATTTCCCGCAATGGCAGCCAAATGTGTAAAAGTCGGCAGGGGCCCAACACACAGCAGCACACTCATCCGAAAACGAACTCACCGAGCACTGCACACTGCACACTGCACTGCAAGGGGACCGGAATAAAATCACTACAAAGAATGACTCAACCCACCTTTCCAGAAGTTTCAATAACGGAGTTTAAACACTGTAGCAAAACTTCAGGTATTTTGTCACAAAACATGCTACATCTTAACGAAAGAGAAACCTTTTCATGCACCCATCTCTGACCCCAAAATCCATCTCTTCGCTATTTCAGGATTTTGGTGTGTGGGGTGGGGGGGGCACGCCCATTCGCTCATGAATATTCATATGTACGCCGGAGCGAAAATCACCCGGCAACCAACGCGACGCAGCCTAGTTTCTACTCACCAACTAAACGCCGCTCTCGAGACTAAAAATGAAAAGTGGATCAAACAGGAGACGAGCCGGAAGGGGGGACGCCTCTTGGTGTCCCGCGCTGGGATGATGGCCGTCAGCTAGCTGCATAATCAGCCGCTGGACGATTGAATAGCACGGCTCAGATTAATGCTTCGCTGCGATATCGTGGACGTCACCCAGTTCTGAAACGGTCTGAGAAGCAGAGCTCGTTTTGGGGAGGCCTTGAGCCAGATGCCACTTGTCCCTCTCTGGTTCCCCGGTAGCTCGGGCCCTTGGCGGAAATGAGCGTTCTCTATCCATCAGCCATACTAGTGCACCACTTCATACGTAGGATAGGGGGCGACACTGCGACAAGCCCCGGAAACACGCACAAGGAGCGGGCACGGTACCTGAAGTGCTGTCAGGCGCGGGCATCTCCTCATGTTCTCCTGGAGGGTCGACCTCCCAGGACTTCAGACGTGCAGAAGTTCCAGGTTCACCCAACGCGCAGTTGGAGCCCCCCCCGTCCCCCCCCCCCCAAGGCTCATTCACGGAAATGAAACCACAATCCACTAAAACACGAGCTCCACAGCTGGTCACACCCCGCAGCGGCGTAATAAAACACCTCACCGTGCCCTTAATTCCCAAATTCCTACCTGGCTCCTACCCTCGACGCGTGTCGCCACCTACGTGGTCGGCTGTACCGCGTCCAAGATTGATGCCGCGCCCCCCCCCTCCCCCCACTGTACAGCCCCTCAAGAGGCTTCTACCTGCCAAGGACTCCCCCTCTGGCTACTCCAGCCTTCAACTTGGCAGCATCGAGGCTCCTTCCCAGAAAAGGACACATCCAGGAGCTGTCTGGAGCCATTACACGTGTGCGTACACTGGAAAACATCTAAACACATCTGATAGCGTTCTTAAGTAATTACATTAGTGCTCCTGACATACAGGGACTCCTGATCATGTACACGCCGTGCCTCATTGCACAGACAGCGTAGAGACGCCCATTTCATCTTGTTAATGTAGCATTTTTGTAGACTTATTGCCCGGCCGCACTCTGATCGGACACGCGGTCCCACTACGGGGAAGATCGCGCACTACGCTTCGGGTGCTGGGTGCCGTCTCCGATGGCCTTTTATGGATCCCGGCACTCGCGCGCCCCGCATCCTGGGCTATACGTTTCAAAACAAAACAGAACCGATTGCGGGCCGTAATACTGGAGGAGCGCGGCCGGGAATAAAAAATGCATGGCTTTTACAACAGAGCGCTCCATTAACGTTCGGCTTCTCGTATGAAGTTTGACATCCACACCAGGACCGCAGGGGGGAGCGGTGCAGTACAAGCGGCCTCTGAAACGTCCACATCTCCCTGGCCTTGGCGGCTCAAAAGGCCCTTTATGGATTTTCTTTTTTTTTTTGGAGCCATACAAGAGAGCTACAATGTAGGGGCCCTAACTTACTGCATTAGGTGTTGGTTTATGCAAAGAATATGAAGACCAAATAAAGATTTTAAAATGTCTCCCCACCAGACAAGTAGGGAACAAAGCAGTCAAGCCAGTCACAAATATAGGAAACAAGCCTGTCTTTCCTCTAGCCCTATATATCCCTCTGACCTTTGAAAAATACAGCCTATCCTAAATCCTAAAGCAGGGTTCCATGATATTTTAAGAAATTTCCCCAAATCTATCTGTTTTAAACTGGTGGGGGGGGGGGGTCAATTTCTTAATTATTTTTTTTAATAACACGTCAGCTTTATAACATTTTAAAAGGATCGGAATGAAAGTACCAGAGGAAACGGTATCTCGCAGGAAGATGGCCGCGGTCGGGATGCAGGCCTCCCGGCATACCCTTCCTCAGCATCGCCTCCAGCGCGGTTCTCGACATGCGACCGGGCGCGACCCCGGGCGAGCCAACAAGGACGACATTCAAACCCTGCGCGTCGATGAGCAGGAGGGGCGCGCGTCAGCAGCCATTATCCGCGGGGGCTGTTCCTGGCAGCGATGAAATCCGAATCACCTGTTTGCGGGATCGCGAGTGAGCGATATGGGGAAACGCGGAGCGCTGCTCACGTCGTCCGACAGACGAGGTCAAGCCTTACGGGGCAATCAATCAACTAATGAGCACAAAAAATAAAGTTTAATATATCCTCCTTCAGTATTATTTGTTAAATATACGTAATAATTTGAACATTTCAGGAGATGATAAAGCCTTTTTGTACTCTGTGCACCCATTTCAGTTTGTTTTGTTATGTATTTTATATATGCATAGTTTTACACACACATAAACACACCATGAAGAAACCTGATGGTCACTTTTAATTGAACTATTCTCACTCCAGGCGGGTCTGAAATGACCCCTCAGCAGGTGTTGACAGGTTTCACCTCGTCCCCCACCGTGCAGCCTCCCAGCCCAGGGCAATGATGCCCCATCCGGGATTTTAATCCTCTCACCCACCCACCCCCGCATTTCTGCTAAGTTTAAGGCCCGTCTTGTTAAAACGGCGGAGTCCGTCTAACAGCTCTCCCGCCGCCTGCGTTTAGATCTAAGTCGAGCCAGGCCGCTCCCTCTCCCGTCCCCTCCCACTCCGCGGCAATGGCTGGCATGCAATAACTTGTGTTTATTTTGAGCCTTGCCTCAAAGGCTTACTTCTGCCAGGCTCAAATCAAGCATTTTTTCCCAAACGCAAGCTCCGCATAGGTGGACAAGTCGTGTCCCGCTATCATGGCGGGCGATCGGAACGGCAGGAATACGTCTGAAAGCGAGGCTTCTTTTCATCTCTTGTATGTGATTAAATATTCTGAGTTGCATATTGTAATAAAATCACACTCAAATACACTCAGCCCAGCAACCATGCATGTTAATGACATGTTGGATGTCCGAAACTTTGAATAAAACCCAGTGCGATGAAGAGGGTCACAAAAGACGCGTCCGGGCTTTAAACAAAGAGGATCGGGGGCAGCGGCTCAAAGCGAGTAAATGATCGCGCTAATGGGGCCGTCATGGGACGGGATGTCGGCGTGAGGCAAAGGGCTACCCAATAATCATTACCAGAGAGTCCCTAAACGTGTCGCAAATATCGGCCTCCCGGACAATGGGGGAAAGATTAAAATTATTTTTAAATACAGCTATACCACAAAAAAATTATTGGGAGAAACATTTGTTGAAAGCACCTTGAACTAATTATTATTATCAATCAATATGTAATTAATATCTGAATTATGAAATACAGCAAGATTTTAAAAACATTGAGTTTAAATGTATTATTTAAATTACCGGCTAAATGTGATTTCATCTGTTCATATTTTTTTACCTTTCTAAACAATGATATTCATTATTTGCAGCTCATCACATAGAAGAATCACTAATGGACGAACCGTAACTCGGCTTTGCTGGAGTGAAATGCTCGTCGCTGACGAGAAGCAGCCGTCAATGCCTTGAGATAACAGGTATCTGCCGCGAACGTGCTTCGGGAGCGCGCATTTCACAAGGTGAAGTGCCAGCCATCCCCGACGTGTCACCCGGAGCCCTCAGCTGCGCATCAGAGAGCTGCGTCGCTTTTATTTAACCGGTCGTGCATCTGCATATTACCCCGTGGTGCCGTTTGTCTGGATTTTCACCCGACCTCATTGTAGTTCTATTAATAATGTCGTACCCTACAGCGAAAGGAACTGAGGTTTACACCAAGGTAATACAATAATAATAATAATAATAATAATAATAATAATAATAATAATAATAATAATAATAATAATAATAAGGTTCCATAGCACTACGTGCTTTGGACCCTTAATAATAGTTCTCGTAAATATGTATTTGCTTCAAAAGATAAAGTATCCAGCAACGCCAGTCATTCATATTTCATCCGGTCAATTAAGGTCACTAGGACATAAAATGTACAAAAAGTAAAAAAAAAAAAAAAAAAAAAAAAAAAAAAAAAAAAAAAAAAAAAAAAAAACACACACACACACACACACAAAGAAAAGACACATCACATAAAACCTTAAAATATAGGAATGTCTTTGAAGAGGCATATATAATCACACACAGCTATATATATATATATATATCCCGGACATCCAGAGTTTCACTATTAGTGCAACTGCTGTCATTGGTCTGTTTCAGGCCTATTCGGCAAATAGTGCGCGTTAGCCGGTTCGCGCGTCTCATCCTTCCCTGACACTTATTGGCATAGTCTCGAAACGGCGAAGCGGGGACCAGCCCGGACACATCAGCGGCGGGCAGACCCCGTTGGAGCCAGAGTTTCATTTAAACTCCGCCGTCCGTATCCAGACTATGTTTGCAGTGGCCATGCCGTCTTCCCATCGTCTCCCACTCTCTCTTTCAAGGGAGCCGAAAAAATAACACGGCCATGACTAAACGTGCTGAAACGCTTCCCCGCTCTTGCACCGTTCACCGAGGCTCCGTTTCTCAACGCGCATGTTTACAATAAGGCTCACATCAACCGAGAAGCGGGCGGCTAATTCCCCCGCCCCCCTCCCGTTTTGCCGGCGCCAGCCTTGTCAACAACAAACTAAAAAAGTGTGACAATTGCAATTAGTCTCTCTTTGAACCCGCTACACAATGCAGCGGCTGGAATGCACCGTCTAGCCAATTTTCCCTGCAGCTAAAAGCCACCGCACTTAAGAGAAATAAAGTATGAATCTACTATCCAGAACTATTAAGACGACTAATAAAAAGAGACTCGCTTTGTTCGTGTCGTTTTTTTATAGTTCACGGGAAAATACTTTAGCCCCCCCACCCCGGCCGCGCAGTATTTCATACTTCATTACTGTCTCCTAAAAATATTTACAATGCATACCGCAAATGAGCGAAATCGACCCTGATAAGCATCTTTCCCGGAGTATAAAACCACTTTTATCGGCAGCCTGAAAAGAAATCCACGCTTTCCGGGATGCAGCTAACGAACCGTGGGTGGAAATTAAAAGGCAGACAGATATAGCCCTTCATAGCACACCGTCGCCCAAGATTCACAGAGGGTACGTCTGGTAGCGAAGTTTCTCACGCTTAAGAATTTCACACAAAACATATATATCACCCCAATTTAAAACAGTGTTCATCTTTCATGTGGTAAACCGTTCTTGTGAGATAGAACTACGATATACCACAATAGAGACTCTGCATTCTTCAGAAGGACGGGCAAAAAGTGCAAGCATATACTCAAGGCCTTCAAGTAACACATTACGAAGAAAGTAAGATCGTTCTTCAGACAGAAAGCAAAAAACTCAATTTTTATCCTAATGCAGAATCATTTAAAACGACAATGTTGTTAAGGGGGCTCATGTTTATAGATGCTCATGAAATGTGGGTTCCCCCCAAAAAAAACAGATTTTTTTTTTCTCTCCATATGCCCGGTCTTTTCCGCTGCAAAACAAATGGAGGTTGCGATTTAAGTTCTCAATAGAACTGCCCTTACTTTGATATGCTAATCGCTCCCTTCAAACAGGGTGAATTCAAACTCGCATTAATTCAAATAATTTGTGCGGAATTTTGTGAAATGGCACCTCTTTCTGAGGGTGGCGGAACAAAGGGAGGGAGCGATTGAGTGACCAGAGAAATCCCACAACAGAGCACTTGTCACTTTCCCCGCTCGATTCGGCCCCTTCACAGTACAGGATGTTTCTGTTTACCGCGCAGCAAAAATAAGACGGTTTAATGGCATAGGGATAAATCAAGGAGTACTGTGTAATTAGGGGCAAACATGTTCATTATCGTGCCGCGTGTTGTTTCATTATGTCGCTTTTTACATTCTCAAATAATAGATATAGGCCTATGTGGGAAATTTTTTGATTTGGTTAATCCCCACTGCCAAAAAATGCCAAAAGTGTCTCAACACTTTTCTGTTACTGCGAAAACAAAGAGAGCAAGTAAATGATTAATAATAATCAAACTGACAATACTCTGTTACTGCGTTATTTATGCATTCTATTGAAATTTGGCTTGGTCGTTCATTTCACCTGGTTCACTTTGACACAGCGGCAAATTCGGAGGCCCATTGGCCTCTCACT
>JAODLC010000047.1:15915684-15943318 GCA_026781145.1 Hippopotamyrus pictus
ATAATTCATAATAATCCAGCTGACAATACTGCTCTGTTACTGCTCCGTTATTTATACATTCTACTGAAATTTGGCTTGGTTGTTCACTTCGACACAGCGGCAAATTCTGAGGCCCACTGGCCTCTCACTGTTAGTGTCATAATGTTCTCTGTCATAATGTTCTCTGTTCTCTCTCCCCCCCCCAGCAACACTCCTGTGGAAATGCACTCAGAGTACAATTGAGGTAAACATTATCTGATATCTACCTCAGACTCTCACACTTGAATGACAGAGGAGCTATCGGCTGATTTAAATCACCCACTGCTTCTATTTTCAGCAGACTTGCTGGATTTTACTGGGGGGGGGGGAGAGTTATGAAGTTAAAAGAAGACACTCTTTGATAAAAGCACAGTCCTCTGCCGTCGTGTATAACAGGAAAGAAGAATCCCAAGTTTTAATTAATTCAGCTTAATTTAATGACAAATTCAATAATTCAAAACCTCGGGAAGCTGGATTTTTAGTCTAGACAGGCGGAATTTTGGCCCATATATTACAAAATGCATTTATAAAAATGCGCCGACGAAATATGAAACAGAATTCCTCTTAGAATCGATTACGTACGGCCAATACTGCATCGAACGAGGCAACAGATTTAGTAAAACTTTGCGATTACTGTGTTCTTAACTTTGAAAAGGAAAAATTTTCAAAGGCCTCAATATCTAGACGCGATCACACACACGCAAGAATTGCAAAATGAGCCACATGCAGCTGCGTGCATACTCGCACAATGCAATTACAGAGCAGCCAAGGTCAACAGCTAAACGAGAAACGTCTTAGTTCGCGTCCATCACACATGGATTCTCATAAACAAGAAACAGAAACGGCCAGGCGCAAATGTCACGCGCTTTCCCGTCCGGGGGTTCATTTTTGAAAAAGGCCATGGCGTCAGGGGGCGAGCCCTGGCGTTAACCGCGGACGACGGGACGCAGACCACGGCTTTCACCTCTTTCACATAATCGACTTGGCGGATCAATCCGGAGTCTGCACCCTGTTTCTCCGCATCAGCCGCCGTGCCACTCAGCCGGCGGAGGCAGCGGCTGGCGTGGCCCCTGCTCCGGTGCCGATCTGACAGGGCTGAGCGCGGGGGAGCCGAGGCGACATGCAGATTTGTAAATAATACATGCAAGCTTTATGATCTTATTCTCCTGCCAGGGAACAGTCCATTAAAAAAGCTCACAGTTATTTTTGGACAGCCATTTTACTATTATTATTACTACGTCCAGAAATCAAGTATTTACTCAGATTAAAAGTTATTATTATTTTATGATTGTCATTATAACTGACAGTATTTCTGGAAGCCTGCCGCACACTTACCAAAACAGGAAAGAAAAAAAAAACTACTTTCAACCTCAAATATATATACATCCCACACATGAGATATCTACACATAGATCCCTGAATCACAACGTTTTACAAACATTTATCTTCTCGCTGCTCGCCAGTATTAGCAAAGCTAACAATTGTTCCTGCGGAACACACCGTGTCACGGTTTAAAACCCCAGCTAAAGGGAACCCAGCCATTTGAGGCTCATTCCAAAGCCATACCAATCATTCTAATTGTTTCCATTCATTCAATCTCCTAGAGACAGGGGCCTCACATATCAGTCCACATCTGTGCTCTGTCTTTTCTAACTTTCTTTTTCCCCCCAATTATTTATAGCACCAAATGAATCATTTTTATTGCACGGGCTACGTCCTTTAAAGGTGCGATCTACGTTTAAGTCCGCACGAATTTCCCTTTATCAGATGGATTTTTCCTGAAGTTCAGCAGCTCTGAAACACCGTTTCCAAGCTGTGCGACAAACACTGATAGATCCCTCTTTTCCAGCGCGATTATAATAGTTTCACTGCGCTTGTTTACGTGCAAAAGGGAAAGTCCGACTTAAATCGAGGGATTTCAGCAAAACAGCACTAACAAGTTGCCGGGACTCCCTGCCAAACTTGAGACAAGATTTAAAAGCAGTGTAATATAATTCAGCTAACACAAATGCAAATAGGTGTAAGAGGGGGAGGGGGCGAGGATGTTCTTTGCGAGGACACTCACCCCTTTGAGAAAGCCGACCCGTGAAGTGTTTCGACGACCACGGGAAAAAAAATCAGACAATGAGTGTAAAGCGGGGAGCAAGCAAGTCTGTAATGGGAAGTCCTCTACAGTTCGGGTCGCAGCGGGCGGCACAAAGGGGGGAGCTTGCAGCTAGCAATGTGCGCTCCGCTACCGGGAAAAGCGACGCGCTTTTTTATTAATCAAACAGCGCTGTCTGCCTGCACCGCGGACCAGACGCGGTTCTCCATGGCCAAGCACCACTCAGCCTACAGCGATCGGCACAGTCCTCCTGCTCTCTCAAATGCGTTCCTCTCTTCTTTCCCGCATGTTTTTTTCCAAAGGAGTCTAAATGTAAAAAAAAGGAAAAAATGAATCAAGCCAAAAAGAGACGAGAGGAGGAAAAGAGAAACGGGATAGATTTGGCCAGCTAAAAATCTGAAAGAAAAAAAAATGTCTTGAATAAGAAAGCACGTCTCCAGTGTTGTTGTCAATCCAGTGCGTCTTCAGTGAATGCTCTTGAAGCCTCCGCTATGACCGCGCAGGTGCGAGCGCTCTCAGTCTGGAGAAGGTCTTGCCCACAGAATTAGGAAATAGGCTTGAAACGGAGGAACAGCCTCCCATCAAACGGAGCCAGTGCTGCTACTTGTGCGCTGCCTGCTTCTGCATGAGGTGGCTTTGAATGGGCTGTCACCAAAACCTGGCATAGAGTCCCCCCCTAACGCGCGGACCTGGAGGCTCCATTTCCTCCCGTTCCCAAAGCAAGAAATCACACAAAACGTCGTCGGCAGCGGCGCGGTGAAAATCTTCACCGCTTTTTTAGCATGCGGCAGTCGTAAGAAAGGGACCAAGCATGAATGCAAAGTAGATTATCTAGGAGATCATTTTTGAACGGCTGCACACCCTGCTTTTGGGATTTGAAAGTTGAGCCCCGTAACAGTAGGCAGTCCTGTCCGCTCGACCAATGACTGAGGGCCTATTCTTCCAGTAACACAAGAGAGTCTGAGAAAACAAGGGGGGAAAAGTATAGACCCCATTTCTCTCCAGCTGGACTCAATAAATAATGATAGGAGGAAGAGCGGGACGTGAAGGAGGCGCCGGGCAAGGATAATCATGAGTGGATGAGTCGTCATCACTAGATAAAGATGCTGAATATGATTCAGCCCCAGACATATATGTGTCGGTGGCTAACGGGGGTTTCCCAACAGAAGTAAATGCTGAATTTAAAAATAAGCACAGGGACACTGCCGCATTCCTGAAATAGGTAGTGCGAAATGAATCCATTTTTGAATCCATAAATTTCATATTAAATGAATGAATAAAACACAGATAGATAGATAGATAGATAGATAGATAGATAGATAGATAGATAGATAGATAGATAGATAGATAGACAGACAGACTCCTTAGGCCTATATTTATAGAAGTATATCACAGTTAGGACGAAGCAGTATTTTAAAAGCTGTGCACATGGATACAGTGACATTTCACTCGAAAGACTGAGTTTGATGTAACTTCTCCAGGTGAGAGTGAGAAGACCTGGGAACCCGTCGGAAGCACTTTAACACGACGTACTCAAATAGACACGGCACCAAAACAGCCGCTAATCACATGACGAAGCCTCACAGATTTACAGTCTGAGTCCCAGGCACGTCGCTCGGCTTTCGCTCACGCTACACGTGGAACCCAGAATTACCGAGATCCATGCAACCAGCGAGGATTTCACAGTAATAAAGCTCTTCATTTTCTTTCATGACTTACTGACTATTACAAATCCACGTTATTTGGAAAAATAACTCGTCTCTTTTTTCTGTGATATAAGTAGTAAGCTTTGGAGCTCATGCGGTATGGAGAAGAATTTCTGCGTATCTTGACAAGTAGCACGTGCAAAAGACAATGGACAAACATTTCCCTCAAATACTGAATTCTGCAGGAAACGCACGATTCTCTTGAGTTGACCCTAACAATTCACATGCGTGTGTTTACCTTAAATACACGAGGAACTGCTTTCCCCTCTGATATTTGCTTAACACACTCCAGAATACAGAAATGACAGTACACCATAATATATACAACTATGCCATATGTATATGGATTCCAGCATTCGATAAATTACAATGAATGAATATTATGTTTGAAACATAACTGCAGCCTTGACACCAGCCATTTCACAATATTAATACTGTCATAATGTCATAAAAATGCCAGCGAGTTCAAAGAAAGTTAACATTTAAAATCTATGTTTGGTCATCAATGCGTTACGTGCTGAATTAAATCTCTCTGAAAAGCCAAATTTCTGTCGCTGTGACTATTTCGTTCAACAGCAACAAAAATGACCCCACGGTTTAGTTTTTTCCCCCCGTAAATATTAAATTCCATAAGGCTATGAGAAAGTAACCAGTCTTGTGGTATTTTTTTTTTTTTTTGGTGCTTTTGGATCTAGTTAATACGGTCTACGGAAAAACCACAAAGGAAGGCTTTTATTGACTTGATTATTTCAATTTAGGATTTTGTACATTTCAATATTATACTGCTTTTGAGTGTAATATTTCTTGCCGTGGAGGCCGGCGTGCCATCCATTCCATTGATGTGTATAATTCTTAGAGGGACTCCGTCACATGAGATATTTATTCCCGTTTATTCTCAGATATTTATCCTGCGACGGGTTTGCACGACGTTCCTTCGACCACTAAACGACATTTTAAACGGATTCAGTTTGTTATACATTTTATTAGCTTTGTCCAGTCCAGTTATAACTTCAGCCCCATCCAGTAAGACTCGGACGGACTCGCATATTTAATCCTTTTCACACACCATCCATAAATTCGCATTAAAATATAACGAGCTGCGCAACGTTCCGTATCTCCCACCTCCTGAACTTTGTTGTAGTCTAGAGGCGCACGGCTTTCGTTGCAGCGTTGTGATGTCTCTGATTTATAGAGTCTCCGGCTGTTAATTACCTAATGCAATCAATTGGCTGCTTAATTAGGTGACGATTACCTTAAGAGACCTATAAATCTTGCTGGACAACGTTGCAGTGTTGATATTGATATTGACATGCCATTGAATGGGGGAGAGGAGAAAAACAATAATTCGTTTCCTCCCCGTGAACGAAGGTTTATTAGGCAAAGCACAGGAATTATTCAGTTGTTAAATCTAAACGCGATTGTTACAAAGGAGTTACTGACTTTTGGCTAGTTGGTCATTGATTTACAGGGGTAAACACGTGCATGAGTTTGCCAGGATTTACCACAGCAAAGGAGAACATATATATTTTTTTGCAGACATAATGGCCTCATCCAGAAAAGTGAGATATTTTGACAAACTTCAGTCGTTGACCCCGAGTTAAAGTCCTCCTGTTCCAAACATCTCCCACCGCTAACAGGATTACAATACCTCCAACTGACCGTCAGCCACCCCGCTAACTTTGAGCTCCCCAGTGACGGACAATTCTGCGAGAACTACTTCATCTCATTCTTCTCCTTCCGTTTTCACCCGACTTGAAGGTCAACTGATCATTTGCTTGCAGTCCTGACAACTTTCAAACTTTAACTAAGGCAACAGTCAGCTAATGACTGTCCTTCATAGAGCTCAGTTATAGAGTGAATAACAGGCGCAAATAAACCATTCTCCCATAACACAGTTGCTTTTTAATTCCCCTGAAAAAAGTTATCGGATCTATTAATCGTATTTAACGTAAGGTGAGTGTATGTTCGAATACAGGAACACATATATTCTTTCTTAACAGTGGTACGATAATAAAGACACGTGGCGGTGACCACTTAAATGGTTTTATTTAGGGTCATAAAGCTCTTAAAGTCATAACCTCCGGGAAACCAGAGAGCTGCCGCGTTGCGTGCGACCTAAAGCTATCCTTTAAGAGTAATAACCTGTAGCTAAATCTGGAAGCGTGCCGCGGAGTTTAAGCATACCACACACAGCAAGCAGAGCCCGGATCCTCTCCCCTCGCCCCCTTTTCACTTGAATACATTTCAATCGTCCATCGTAAACGGAGTCGTTATTTGAAAACCACCTGTCCCGCAGTCATCTCGGTGAATCATTAAATTACTGCCTATACTGGGCTGCCTAAATATATTAGGCGCCTGTGAACAGACACGGGTACGTTTATGTGTAGAAAACCAGAAATTCACACTGTGGACATAGGCCTACTCCAATTTAAAAAGAAGTTGGAAAAAATTATAATTGAACGGGCGCAACACCTAATTGTACCACATACCTTTTTAAATCGGGGCCTAATTTTTTCATACTGTGATTCACGCGAGCTGGGAAAGGTAAAAGATCATGGAAGATAAATATTTTAACATCGTTTTGTATTAACGCCATACTGTAATAAGGTTAATAAGCAGATATCTGTAACCTCACATCTGTCAGCCTTCTGGCGACCAGGAACAAAGCGGATATGTATTTAAAACGCAAATGGTAATTTCATTTTTCCCTCTTCTTTTTCTTAACCGGGTGTCCTAGGACCGTAGCTGGCCGATCGCCTCGCTGTCGCGCCCGGCCTGTATTCCCACCAGTCACCCTAACCGCGCCTTACGAGGCAGCAGCGGTCATTCATTAAACCGAAGGCTCACAAAAGCTGTGAAATGATGAGCCTGACCTTGCGGTGAGAAAGACTGCGCTTGAAACGCAGGGAGAAGCCGCACCGGGGTGGTGGCGCAGTCACATGTATATTTGCATATATAAAAAATCCAGGGCGACGCTTGTGATGCATTTTGCATGGTATGGGCACAATTTGGGCGTCTTGTGCGTGTTTTCACTGACTGGCTGTGCTTTTGTGCTTGAGAAGCATTTCAAAATCGAGGAAATGATTAAATAATGCCACAATATAGTGTGGCGATATTGTAAAATAGTTAGTATAATTATTAGGTGTAGAAAACGTGGCGAATACCCGCATTTATAGAAGCACCGTTGGTGTCCCTGGTTAATATAATTATTTAAGCAATCATGTTCACGTTTTCTGCATATAGGCCCATATAGGCTTTCTTGTAATATAACATTTTGTTCGTGTACGGCGTGCATAGGATGACCCACCTATCCGCGATTCCTCTATCTTGAGAGTCAGTCCTTTATCATTAAACTTAATGAATTTTAAAAATCAGCGTTCTGTAGAACAGGGTCAACGACAGCATCACATTGAACAAAACTGCTGAAATGCTACTGCACAGCTTTTCTGGTCACATGGTCAGGAGGAAAAAAATAAAGAAAAATATATCAGTCAACATATAAAGTGGCCAAACCCGAGCGGCTATAGTTCATACTATTGACAGTTTCATAAACCAAAAGACCTTTCTCGGAGATAAATTGGATGGGGTCCGATGCAGAGTACAGTATAGTTTATTTTATTGAAGCGATTCTGGGGGTCTCGCCTACAGGGACTAATGAGGTGGTGTGTTAGCAGGATGTGACAGCTCTGGCTGTTTGAAAACATCAGAACCGCCGTCTTCGCTGGTGACAACAGCATGAACAGTGCGCTGATTTTTTTAACCCCTGTGAGTCATTTAAAAATAGGTCTTTGCTTTCCGGATGGTCAACCACGCCGGTGCACATGGTAAGCCCCCATTGAATATACAGTATTTGATGTTGTAATGGAATTAATTTAGATTTATTAAATTTATGTTAACTCATTTATTCATATATTGAATATAAACTATATTCCTGTTGCATTCATTGGATTATACTTGTGATTATTGATTTGTGGATTTTGTGTTCAATTTATTTGCATATATTAAGTTGACTGTAGTACACCGCAAGTAACATCTCATTGACTGGTATTTAAATATTCAAAGAAAACTAAAAATATTAATTAAATATGCTTAAACAATGCTAAAATAAAATAGGTAGGTGACCTGCATTTCAGTGATGTACTGAGTAGCTTCGCTTAAGCGGGTAACACCTTTGACTTGCCTGTATGGTTCTTTAGGCTTAGCGGGCCCTAATTTAATTAATTCATATTACTGCCGTCTGGCACCATTTCTTACCTTAGATTTTTAATAGCATGGGTCAGAGGTGAGGGTTTAGTTCGAAGTAAGCTAAACCACACAGACCTGGAGCGTGCCGCTCCTGAGTGAGCTACACCCCGGGAACGACACGGAAGTACGGAGAGAGGGAGATGCTGGAGCTCACGCTGCACCTGGGGGGGGGGGGCAGAGGCTTTGCAGCCAACCTGATGGCCCCGAGCCGGCGCGGCCAGCACTGAGGAGAGCCGATGGCCGGCTCCGGGGGAGGGGTGGGGGAGGTAGAGCCTTCAGGAAAGGCAGCGGGGAGTGATGCAGGATTGCTCAGGGTGTATTTGTGACCCCATCAAAATTTGTGGGCATACTGCTGCCCCCCCCCCCCCACCCCCTTTGATGTCTATGAGCTGCAGTCCCAGTAATGGCCATAATTTCAGATATTCTCCAATTATAGATCTTTTTTTTTTCTTTATCACGTTTCCTTTCCCAAATACGGAGAGAGCTGCAGTCGTGATGTAAGACTGATGCAAGCTGCCATGGCGCAGCAAGCGGCAGGACGTCGGGGGGTGTGAGGCCTGCGCTGTCTGACTTACAGTCAGCCCCTCCGCAACCCCTCCCCCTCCCCTCCCCTCCCCCCAAAACAAAAATCCAGAGTCTGGGGCTAGACGGCTCCCTGCATTTTCATATTTAAAACGGCACATTTCTCGTGTGTGTGTGTGTGTGTCTGTGTGTCTGTGCAGATTATGTTTATATTAAAAACCTATTATTCTGACATTGTGGGGACCATTTTTCAGGTCCCCACAAAGATCTGTGAATGTGGTCAAAAAACTAAAAATGCCAAAATTCTCATATTTAGTTTGGTTACTTATGGTTAAGGTTAAGGCTGAGTAAGGATTTAGATAATCATGTTGGGATTAGAGATTAGAGTTGTCCCCACAGAAATGAATGTAGAGTCCCCACAAAGATAGAATTACAAACCTGCGTGTGTGTGTTACTTGTCACACTTCAGCTGGTGTTATTTACCATAAAGCTATTATTGTCATATTTAGAATCATTAACATTTAAAAGCCAAACGTAAACATAAAACATCCCAAACCAGTACACTTTCAGCTGAGACGTAAAACGTGTAGAAACAGACCTTCTGATTACGCATAATATGACCAGCCTAGTGAAAAATGACCCGTCACAAGATCTGCCTTCACTGGACGGCTGTATCCTTCCAACATCCCATCTGATACCAGTTAAAAACTCTACTGAAAAACACTGGGTCTCAGTTATGCAGGGAAAAAGTGTTACTAGGAACAACGCAATTGCAGAGTGACTGGGCACCACACCGCCTGAACATGGTAATGGGCATGCAAGCCCCACTGAACACCACCCTAGGATTAAGAAAGCAAAAAGATAACTTCACTTTGCTTAAGGAGACTGAATACCAGATGCAGACGCGGCTGCGGTGCTCAGGTGTTGTAACACGGACCGATCTTGGCTGCCCTTGTCAGTGCTGTCAATGATAGGCTCGCGCTTGTCCCCAGTTCACAAACCGCAGTACAGGGGCCGTCGGGAAACAAACTGTCTCCGGCGTGTTTTCGTGTAAGGTCGGGCGGACACCCGGCTCGGCTTCGGGGCTTGCGCGGTGTGCCAACAGCAGCGGAGAGCACACGGGCCAACACAGTATCACAGAAGTTCTCCGTGGCTGCGGGTTAAGCCTCACGGGCATGACTACAATTTAAAGACGTCTCTGTTAACACCCCTCCGCTCCACGTGGAAGGAAAACATTATTCAAAGCCAGGCAAGGTTTGAAAATCATGATAAGGAGGGCCAAGGGTTAAACTGACTGCTTGAATTATTAATCATTTAATCAATCAGCTATTTTATCGTCATTTTTGCAGCAGAGTGATTTGTTGGCCAACAAAAAACTGTTTGCCAGTTGCCCACTTCCTGTCATTACTCAATGTGCTATCAATTATGTATAATACAATGCGGTACAAAAGAATGCCGTATAGTATGTACATGTCTTGTAATGTAACATGTGGATGCATGTATGAAATCACACGACGACAGGAAATAGAATAAAAACATACAAATAAACACACCATCAGTTGTAGCCACAAGTAAAGTGATTTTTCCTGTTATATATATATAAACTCAACAGTGTAATTACTGGCCGCTAAGCTTAGACATGCTATAATATGGACATGTAGTATTTATATGGTATATAAAATTATGCTATAATTCATATAATGTTTATATTTCCCCTTTAAGTCCTGTTATAAAATCACTTACATGTTCGTGCCGAGCACTGACCTGCCCCCCATTACTACACCCTCTTTGTCCGTCCCGAACACCGTTATTTTACCGCACACATGTTGTCAATATGGGTAAACAGGAAAAAAAGAACCATTACTTTGCATATAACGATAAAAACAGGCCTGGGCAAGCATTCAATAGATTATCAGATACAAATTTTACCACGGGATATATGAAGAAACTGGGACGCACGAACCAAGCTATGCAGCTGGCAAGGTAAATACAACGTCAAAGCACTTATATATATATATATGTGTGTGTGTGTGTGTGTGTGTGTGTGTGTGTGTGTAAAACTCTGCCTACGCGCACCACACACTATAAGTGTGTTAGTTGTAGATCCACAAAGTGGATGCAAATTCACAACCTCACAAGCAAACTTTTCTTATATCTTTTGAGTGGCCGGTTTTTACAGTGAATAATATTGACAGCGACCTCTGGAGTTCAGTGCGATAGCCTGGCTGATTATTCACGTGTGTCTTGGCATTGAGAAACATAGATGACTGCAGCCTAAAAATCAAACTGTCTCCTTTTTCGCTCTCCGGAGGCAGAGAAGTAAATGGCTCTTTTGTCCCAGTTTCTCAAGAGATATCCCGCAATTGTCCATAATCATTTTAGCATGTGAAAAGCGGCAAGAAGGGACACCAGGAATTATGCGTTCATGCCCTCGAAGACTGAGTTTCACAAAAGAAAGTCGTTGCTAGACCACTGGGCTTATCTCGCTTCCTAAACTCATATTAAACTATCGACATTTCTCTGTCTGATTCCCCAGTCTTGGGGAGAACCGCTTTATTTAGTGATCATGGGGCACATTGGCACGGCTGCATTAATCTGCCAATTTGATGTCATAATCGGTAATGATGCTGCACAAGAAATCTTCCGTTGAAAGATTTTTATTGAGTTACAATTTAAATTATAGGTGCTTTAATGGAAAAAACCTTTATAGAAACAGGTTGTGCTCTTATAATAATACAATCAGTCTTATATAGTGTTTCCAAAGAAAATCAGCTCTTTGATAACTAAATAGTACTTTTTTATAGTTCGTTTTTCGATTTCGAGTTTTTTTTAATATAATTAGCATGAGAGAAATCAATACAGACGGTATTACTAAAATATAAGTACTGTGCTGCACTACACATTCACGTTCATTGCATATCGCGTTGGACTTTTAATAAAAATCTTCGTATCTTACACTCAGTTCTGCTGTGATGTAAGATTAAGTAGCCATCTTCTGTGACGTGAGACTTGAAAGATCCAGATCGAGTTAGCGTGCATCTTCTGACACTCATCGAAACGCATTTGATGTGGTGCATTGTGGGTATTTGACAAACTAATCTCTGTGGAGAAAAATGAATAAATACATGTAGGAGAGTAGATGCAGATGCTTTCTCAGTATATGCACTAGGTACCACATTGCATTAGCATCATCTTCTCTGAACATACATGTGATAGCAACAGTGACTGGGGGCAGCTCAAGGCAAAACTCATACCCTGGTCTCCTTAACTGCTTATTGCCAATAAAGCAAGTCCCCTGAGTGAGGCCGATAGGGTGACCAAACTGCACCACCATACTACATTACCATACTGCACTACCATACTACATCACCATACTACATAACTATACTAGTAATACTGCTTGAGCAATCTCATACCTTAAAATTGTTCACAGCTTCAATTACTGTAAAAAAGAACATATAGGTGGTATCTTTACATCCCTCTGACAAATGTAGCATCTCTGCTGTCGTCATCTGTTTGACCGAATATCAAGCATGTAATGTTGGTGCCTGCTTCATAAGATTAGGCATGTTGTGTTTTGTACAGGCATCCTGTATGTCTCTTAAAAATTCATTTAAGCATCAAAGATAGAATGGGATGTGTTTTTACATATTTGTGCCAAGAGTATGAGCCCCAAAGACTCGGACCAACCTCCATGTCTGCAGGCCATCATCGGTCTGGAGCAGGACCCTCCTGACCTCCCTTTGTTTTAACTGCTGCACACACACTTTACTACACGCACTGCTTGCACATTTACACTGTCAATCAAAGTGCTCTGCCATAATCCTTCTGAGTAAGAACCTTCCCCAGTTTCCACTATTACAGTCAGAGCACATATGCACTTCAACTTGTTACATTGTTGCATTACACATCCTTTTATTTTCAGTTGTTTGTGTATATAGTTTATTCATGTTTTTATGTATCTTTTGTAAATCTTTTATCTTTTTCTATAGAATGCGTACCTTCTAATTAGATTATTATGTTGACGCCGGTGCCAAGAGAGCAATTCCTTGTACAGCTGGTACTTGGCGAATAATAAAGATTCTGATTCTGATTCAGTGCCCATGAGCCTGATCAGGATAAGCATAAGGATGGATGGATGGATGGAACCACTGTAGCAGTGGGATCCTTTTCAGGTACCCGTCGTACAGTTAGACAGAGTACATATTTAGTACTTATAGACAAGACTACATTTCCAGAGAACAACGCATTGTTCTGTATAAACCTGTAATACGTCGGTAGAACCAACCTACTATTCAGCAGAAGCATAAGTGTAAGTTTTTAATGAAGTGAAACTAAAACGATCAGCTAATTAATACCATCCATCTACTTTTGCATCTTCCAACCGCGTATGTAGTACAGGGTCGTAGGCAGCCTGAAGGCTTTCCCTCCAAGCACAGGGCGCGAGGCAGGGCTACGCCCCAGATGGGACGAAATGATGAATACCTTTTTTTTTTTAATTATTATTATTATTTTTTAAGTACTTAATATTAATTTTAGCCCACACATGGCAATGATACAGAACAAAGGACAAAAATACAAAAGCCGAAAATGTGCCCCAGATGAACATTTTGGACAGGAATATATTTAAACATATTTCTTTTTTTTATTATATTTTCAAATCAGTTTAGTTTGCAATGGATGTTAAAACTAAGCGACTGCCGTTTTCCATGTTCTGTCCACAAGGCTGATGTGACACAACGGTACCGGAGAAGAAGAAAAAAGATTCATGAACGAAACAGCAGAAAAGAAAACGCAAAGTTTTCTGTTGCACTTCCAGGATTTAGCCGAGCTCACACGAACAAAGGCGGGTGCAGAATAGAAAATGCGATTCCCCACTTCTGCTTCACATTTGACAGAAATATGTTTGTTTGTTGTGGTAAATGCTATTTTTATGTTGTGCCGCTAGACAAAAATGTTTGTCAGTCGTCTTTGCGGGGGTATCCGAATGTGCGACTTCTGGGGAGAAAAAACAAAAGCCAAATGAATTAACTCATTAGTATATAAAAAAATAAAATAAACAAAGACATTGCAGATGTTCAAGGTGCCAGATCATGATTAAAAAATCTCGCTTTTATTGTTTTGGGGACTGTCCCGGGAAATCGATTGGCTTTGTTTCAAAATAGCACCTAAGAGAAATGTATTTTTCCATATAAATATAATTTGCCTGAGCTACATACTATTATGGGTATATCAGTCAAAGATGGGAAAGAGACCCCTTGCTATGCTTGTAATTTTCATCATCGATGGGGGTTCCGATAAGCTTTGGCAAGATTAGGTAGAAAGTTGACCTCCCACTGAGGACGGAAATTCAGATCGCCGTGAACCGGCTTTCTGGGGATTCCGGGGTACGCCTGACTCCAGCAGCCATATTTGCAAATCATATTTATGTGGGAAAAGATAAGTGATTCTGTTAAGCAGAAATGCTGGAGGAGAGAGGAGCCGGGACCTGTCTGTCTATTAGGAACCCCAAGAGCACAGAATGATAGACCAGCTTTATTATATGCAAAAAACGGCAGTCTTCTCCGGGTCACGAAAGGAAATGGTGATTTGGCAGATGAATTGTAATTGCCTAATAGTATACTGTATTTATGCGGCTCACTGCTTTCCGTCTGTTCTACAGGGCAGAATTTGATTCATAATGAATGCGTACAATTTACATTCGCAAAGATGATTAATGTCAAAGGTAAAGCGATTGCACTACCCGGGAACAACTGCAGACATTATGTACGCATTTTAGTTAATATTTGGCTTCAAACTGCCACATATTTCTCAGGAACTTTCTTAAAGCGTTCATATTAAAAGGCAACATTTAAACACTAAGCTATAAGCATACCTGCGGACTTGATAAATGAACCTGTTTCCCCCCCATTCTGTAAGGAAGAGAAGGTAATGATAATTAACAGATGGGGATTTAATGATACTACCATTATGGAGTAATTTTATTGACCCATTCCCACTCCCAACTAACTAATTAATATTTCAAGTACGGTTTTTAAAGGACAGATGAATCAGTCTGCGGCGTGCCATATTATTACACATTCAGCCTCACATATAGACTATCTCACAGCGGCTGTCCTCAAACACGACGTGCAGGAACATGTGCTGGTCGCAAGCGACGGTGTGCCCGGTCATTCACATCAGTGGTTCTTGTGGCTTCGGGGATTTAGCTGAGAAATGGATATATCGGAAGAAATCTTTCTCTCGGTGACGTTTACGGTGTACGATGAAAAGCACAATATCACGGATGTAAGTGTGTGACGAATGGTGTTAAAGGAAAGGATGGTAAAGGGAACAAAAAAAACATTAAACATTTTGACACACCCGACATACGCTGATGCGCACCACAGTATCATACAGGAAACTCTTCCATAATAAACCATAATAAACTTCCGTAATAACTTTATTTTTGATGAATTTCTCCATTATAATTACGTTTTCCATTCTTTTCCCCTCTGTAAGTTCTTTTAAAAGCAATAATAGTTGGACCTGCATTTTGAATTTCAGGACAGGTTCATAATAAAGTTGGCTACGTAATCCGTGTAAACTGGGATACAGATCAAGTCAGGCACTTAAAAGCATTATGCAGCCCAAAATCGTAAAGATGATGCCTCTCACCATAAAGTTACTCCAGCTGTATAACCGCACGAAATGCCACGACATGACAGACTGAGAATATCGCGAATATAGAGACTTCAAAGGAGAATACGCAGTAGGCCTACTGCTCCACCCCTCTCAATTTAAGCAAATTCAAATACAGCTCATAATTACTGACGAAAAATTATAAAGCACATAATGGTTTTTACTTATGTTACGTTATCTCCAATGAGCGAGGAGACTCCGGAAGCGATGGAGGAGAGTCAGTCTTTCTTCCACGGTATCAAAATCTGGTACGGCTGTGGTCACCCTTCACATGTGCTGCTCGGAAATAAAATTATAAACTGGAAAATCAAACAGTAACAGTCGAGTTTCATTGGGATTTGAATTCCTCAACTCAGAAACTTTGCAAATCAACGTTAAATGGAAGTAAAGTTTTAAGGGAAATGACCTTATCGTTATTGTTTATTATTGCCTAAAGAAATAAACGTTCAAAGTCAGAGTAGTAGCAACAGTACAGGTCGAAGCCCATGTGATGCCTCCCCCCCCCCCCCAACCGAGACGCCTCATGGGTTGAAATGCCTGTGAATATGAATCTTTGCGGCATGGAGCTAATTACCAAGAAGTTTAAGGTTTTGAAAACAAAATCGTATAGGTTTGACAGTCACTGTAGCAATAACAAGAGCTGTCCCCAGCACGGATCTGTATGAGTACGACTGCTGGAATTTTGTAGGTCTGAAGTTGAAGTTGAAATTTAAAATTTTCTTAAATATGATTATAGTGTGACTGTTGCAATTGAGCGTTTCCAATTCGTGTACTTGGATGTTCGCTTAGTAGTAGATCAGTACCAGATGCTGGATCATTTACTTATACAATTCAGCTGTTTTATAATTAGGTCTATCCTAACAATAACGGCCGTATGATTCAGTACTCATGAATTTGACCAGCAGATTCTCCAGATTCCCTCTTTAGCATAAATCTCATGTACCGAGGTTCCTCAGGAATTAGTACTGGGTCCACTCATATTTTGTTATATATCAGACCCCTTGATTCTGTCATCTCTTGCTGCTGGTATGCAGTGAAGTTTAACCCATCCCTGCCTAGCTGCTCCTGCCTCTGCTCTCATAGATTCCCGCGACGTTGACATCTCTGGTTATGCGACCGTGTTCTGAAACCCAACGCGTCCCGACATGTCCGATTCCTACTCTGCACCCCTTGCCCGTGCAACACCTATAACAACACTCGCCGTCACCCCCAGACAACACAACTGACGTGTCATCAAAAACGCCGGCTTCACCTCCGATGACACGCTCAGCCGCTCCCGGCACGAAGCTTCCCGCCAATCCTGCTGGAATACTGTCGCCTCACGGCCCTGTCTACCTGCAACTGTGATCATTTCTCAGCTTGACTCAGGCAGGCAGGATGTGGAAGAATTCATTGGGAGTACATCAAATGTGTGGCGGACTGGAGCCAATTAAATAATCGTTGTTTGCATGACCAAATTCACGCTGCCATTTTCCCAAGAGAATATAAAATAACGGCTCACCGGACAGCCTAAAAAGCCCATTAGGTAATGGCCGTCATAGTTATGCAAATTCAGTTTATGATGCATCAATGATAGGTGATTGTGAAATCTACTGGTGTGCAGTGGGTGTCTTATTACCAGTTTGTGTTTAAATAGTACACTTTTAACGTAGACAAATGTGTTATCGCTTTGTTGCACGGCATCATTAAAAAGCAGCATGATGCACGTGTTTGTTGTTGTGCCGGGAAAACGGCAAGAACTTTTCCCTTGGAAATCCCTTCCAGATCGCGGAACTGTAAAAGGAGATTATTTTCAAACAGTTTCATATCAGCGCCTGCCATGTGCAGCAGTGGAAGGTGAAAGGTTCATCTCTCACCTGCTGACATGGGAGCCTCCTGACAGGGAACGTGGCACGACCAGATGATAGGAATCTCAAAGGTGTCCGCTGCCTCGGCTAGACGGCTCAAGCCTCAATTTATGTGAGGAAAGTGGGGGGGGGGGGGAGAAGGGGAAAAAAAGCCCACTTCATATGAGCTCACTGGCCAATCTCGGCGTCCACTGGGGCTGTGCAGCCCCCAGCCAGAAAATTCCCAGACCCCCGCAAGCTGCGAAGCAGAGCTGTTTGGCTCACATAAACCCCCGCATAAACAACCTGACTAGAACGATGGTGTATACATATACGCCAAATTATGAGGGGAAAATTCGATCTAGAATGTAAACTTTCTAACATAAACAATGACAAATGTAGTTTGTCGCCGGTACTGTAGCTGATCGGATTTAGCGTGTAACAAACTGCAAATCTGGAGCCATTACAGAGTTCGGGATCCTAATTTGTTTCCCTCTGCTCTGTACGGACACCGCCACGGCGACCTCTACGGCTGGGTCTCCTGTCGCTCTTTGGGGATGTTGGCCTGCTTCCTCCTGAACAGAAGCCCGCATCAATGACCTGCTGAATCTCCTGCTAGGCATTATGACAGCCCACCCCTCCCCCGAGCCTTGCCAATGACAATAAGAGCCTTCTTTTCGCCGTGTCGCAAACAGCGTCTCAGAAAGGTCACAGCGGCTGTAAGAATGAGCGGGCGCCCATCCGTACCTGTATTCCCCTACAGCAAATGATCAGATAAGGGGGATTTTCTCCTCCGAGATGCAGGCCCACGTGTCACAAAACATTATGCGAATTTAAAGTAATTAGCTGTCGTATATTTCTACGTTCGACCCCCGCCTTACTTCCATCTATTAACATGCCACGAGGGCAGGGGTCAGTCTCAACACTTCCGCTGTCTTTAATATATTCACCAAGACACCACTAATTGTACCAATTAACACTCGTCCCGCACATGACCTCGTTCCTTTCGTTATCATTTAAGAAATGAATGAGTGCTCTGTTGTATGCAAATTTAATTAAGCGTCGCCATGGGTACACGGCACTCTGCCACAGATACTCGTCCCGGATGTGAAAGTGCGTCGATTCAGGAAAAGTGAGGCTGACGCCTGGTGTAGCTACGGCGTGCCAAATTCGCGACGGCGCGGGTCACACCCCCGCCCTGTGCACCCCGCCCCCCCGTGTCGTGTGAATTAAAATCGGTTATTCATGCCCTCCGCTGCCTTCCATTCATACATATTGTTTACTCCGCTGCCCTCGGAAAATTGTCCTCAGTTCACATCAGCTCTCTGCTTCCCTTTGGATGGGGGCGTTCCGGAAAAAATCCGCACGCAAAGTCACACCCGGGATTCTGGGAGTCGCGTAAAGGCTCGTATCTATTTATTTTAGCATCTATTTGAATTTAGCAGCAGGCGAAGGCGGGGAAAATGGAGAATATTATAAAAATGGATAGATGAATGGTGCTTGCCGGATGCAAGACGTAGCACTGAGCTCTGCAGGATGATTAGAAAATCAGGAAGTTGTTTTCTGTCGCGGTTATGAGTCGAGCCGTGGAAATTCCTGCAGCGTCGGGAGTTTCGGCGTGTCAGGGAGGACGTGTGCCGCCGGATCCAGGACGCTGGAGATCTGCAGCTCCATCTTCGCTTTGCCGAAGCTGCATATTCTCCATATTTGGGATATTCAATTAGCGTAGCTATTAAATTAGGTATTCTTTCGGCCACCCCTCGCTGGCGCTCAGCTCCTAGGGCTGGCTGTGGGTTAATGACACCAACTTGTCTCAGCTCGTAGTCGCTACCCCGGCTCCATATGAAGCTGGTTAGCTGTGTAATGAAGGGGGCACGGGGCCGTACAATATCTCATTCAGTAGGAGAGTCTGCTGCGCATTACGGCTTATCTTCGGCCAGGTCTGCTCTTCATTTCATGCTTTTATTCTTTTAGAAGAACGGAGTTGCTATTTTCTGAAAAGTCTACGTTCCAGGTAGTGCATGGACGCCTCCAAACAGAAACACACCTTCACCTGTCTCACAAGACAATAGAAAGAGCAGAACAGTTTTAGTGCAAGGCTTTTATTCTGAAGCCTAGGTGAGGTCCTTCAAGTAAACCTTAACACCCATTCAATCAGAAAACTCGTACGCCAGAACTTCCAAACCCAAAACACCCCCCCCACCCCATGTGACGCTGATCTGAATATTGGAACATGGTCCTGCATTGAAAAATAATTGCAAACCCCTTGCTGTACAGATTTTACCATGTCACACAGCCCCCTGCCCCAGCACTATGCTCCCCGTCAATCAAAACTGATCTGTGGCATGGCGGGCCAGGAAATCGGGTGGCGGTTAATCGATGGGAAAATATACAGCATGTACAGTACAGCTAAATGCTGTCAAACACAAAAAGCACATCAGAGACGAGGACAGAAGAAGCTGAGAGCGGGGAGTGACAGTGCAAGACATTTTGGGAAGAGGCAGGGAAAACCGGGAAGCATAAATAAAACCAGGAAGCAGTAAGGAAAAGCTGGAAACAGTAAGGAAAACACGGGAAGCAGTAAATAAAACCAGGAAGCAGTAATGAAACGTGGGAAACAGTAAGGAAAAGCAGGAAGCAGTAGGGAAAAGTGGGAAGCAATAAGGAAAAGCGGGAAGCAGTAGGAAAAACTGGGAAGCAGTAGGGAAAACCAGGAAGCAGTAAGGAAAAGCGGGAAACAGTAAGGAAAAGCGGGAAGCAGTAGGGAAAACCGGGAAACAGTAGGGAAAACCGGGAAGCAGTAGGGAAAACCGGGAAGCAGTAAGGAAAAGTGGGAAGCAGTAGGGAAAAGTGGGAAATAGTAAGGAAAAGCTGGAAGCAGTAAGGAAAAGTGGGAAATAGTAAGGAAAAGCGGGAAGCAGTAGGGAAAATTGGGAAGCAATAGGGAAAACCAGGAAGCAGTAAGGAAAAGTGGGAAGCAGTAGGGAAAACTGGGAAGCAGTAGGGAATACCGGGAAGCAGTAGGGAAAACCAGGAAGCAGTAAGGAAAAGCGGGAAGCAGTAGGGAAAACCGGGAAGCAATAAGGAAAAGCGGGAAGCAGTAAGGAAAAGCGGGAAGCAGTAGGGAATACCTGGGAAGTGGTAGGGAAAACCAGGCAGCGATACTTCCCATTTCCAGCCTTTGGAGATTGCTGTGCTTGGTCAACAGATGCGTCATAATGCAAACAGTGTGATCTGCATACCTCGACAAGGCTGGGGCAACGAGCGAGTGCTGACTGAAAGGCGGTTAAAATGCCACTCTGAACACGTGTCTGTCAAGACCAAAATGTCATGCCGGTGAGGCGGCAGCTTCAAGACGACCAAAGACACATCAGCAAGCAGCCCATGGAATCCCAGAAATGCAATGGCTGATCGACATGGAGCGCAGCCGAGAGCAGTACACGAGGAGAGGCCCAGGCCTACTGGACCCATGAATGAAGGGCACACAGCATCCATGCTCAAATCCAGGCTTCAGATTCCAGCGATCCGCTGTGGTCCATCTGCCCGGGATGTCCAGCTAGCATGCCCATTGCCTGGAGACGATGATTTACTCTGTTTACCCGGAATAAAGCCGGATCCGCTTAAAGGAAGAACGCTTTCTAGAATTGTTTTTTTTTTTTTTTCAAGGGCCCTGCTATTATTTTCAAGGACTTGAAGTTTGAAATGTTATGAATATTTAATATAATGATAAGAACATGTAGCCCATTAAAAATTTAATTTAAATTTTAAATTGTGGGGCAAGTGTATGAAATCATGTTTAAATATGTAGCAGAATCCGGGGAACACAGTGGTGTTTATTTGAGATTTGCATAGTCATCGGCCACACGGGTGACAGAAGCCCGTTTCTGTATCTCAAACAGGCGCCAGAGGGGGAGTCGTGCAATTTAATAACATGTTTGCGCCGCGCTCCCAGTTATTCAGTTATTCTTCCGAATTAAAAAAAAAAAAACTGACAGATGCCATCCTTCAATTTGCCTGTCACTGCTAACCAGCTTTCTGGAACTCACATGTCATATGTCATTTTCATTTACGGTGTCAGGGCTCTTTCCATGAGTGATATATTTTAAAAAAAGGTTAAAAGTGTCGATCACGGTCGCCACATCCACCCGCTGCGCCTCGCCTTGCTTCTTCCCAGAGATGAAATATTTCTTTAAGCCTTGTTTTATATTGTAATCCAAGCATCTGATAAAGTCTATTTCAAGCGACAATACATTAAAGCATTTCTTTGGTATAGGAATATGTCATTATTATATTACTATAACATTGCAAGATCTATGATTTAGAGTATAATCTCAGGCTTTGTTCTTCCTGTGTGACACCAAAAAGCTACCCTTTGCCAATATTTAAAAAGGTAACACGGTGTAGACCAGTGTGTCCATGGGCAGCTTTTGTGTTTTTAACGAAAGGTGATAATATACTGGCATCCTCTCCAGGGTATCCCTTCCCTCGTGCCCAGTGCATTCTGGGATAGACTCCAGGCTCACCGCGACCATGTACTGGATGAGCACTATGAAAGATATATGGATAGAGAATCATGAAAAATCACAGGAGTCTCTGAAAAGCTGAATCTTTTCCTTGAATTGCAAATGTGCTTCATACTATGTGAAGAATCCTAGCTGTATTGTTAATCTGGAGGGCGGAACCTGTCGGACACTGACAGTCACCCCCCTCTTTGGCCTTCTTAGGGATGCACTCCACACCGGCTCCGCAAACTCAGCGTGACTCCTGCTCCATGCTGTCAATAAACTGGTAGCTTTTGACAATACTGCAGGTCTCGGCAGAGAGGTAAGAAAAAAAAAATTGTAGCATAAAATGTTCAGGATTGCTTAATGGCCTCTGCGGCCAGCATGCAGGATCTGCCGCAGAACTGTGACCTATCGCCCCGACAGACTGACGAGCATTTCCTGAGAACGGGGGTATCGCCCAGGAGAATATCGATATTTAAATGAGATGCAATAAACATGGTCAGTGGTACCCGTGCATGCGACGGTCTGTTTCTAATTTTTATCGGGATCGCAGGAATAATGGTACCTTTATAGAGTCGCAGAAAAATGTGAGTGTGTGGCTTTTATTCTTCCTGCTCGGGTTAGCCATGAATGTTTTTAACTAAACTGCAAAATCTGTTTGCAATTTTCAGCCAAACAATGCATTTATTGTGGTTTGGTTTTGAAAGTACCTCCTAAAGACACAAATACATATTTTCTAGATTAAAAGCATCAGAAATACAAATGAAAGACGGTACAGACATGACTTATTTCATGAAATATAAAAACGACAAAAAGCAGTTAAAGTAAAAGCTAGTAAGAGAGTTGATTTTTGTATCTCTTTTGGCCATCTCTGTGAAGGGAAAATTTTACAAGGCAGGGTAAACAGGTTTTTGCATGTGTCTCTCATAACCCGGCAAACACATCAAGGGGAATTCATGATTACGAGCTCACAAAATAAAATAAAAAAAAAAATTAGCGATAAATCACTCCTGTTGGTAAAGTTGACATCATCTGGAGCAATCCGGTTTTCAAAAGACGAGATCCGTGTCCACGCGGCCGGCGTCCCCTTGCAAGGATACCGCGGGGAGATGTCTGTCTGAGTGCCGCGGCACAGACTCCAGACCCTGTTCCTTAATTGAGGCCAAACGAATCTTTTATAAGTGCAGCCAGAACCTTTTAAGTGTAGAGCGCATATAGATTTATTCATGAAAGGAATCTGGGCTGTTCGTCTTCACTAAAGGTCAAACTAAATATACATCATGACATCTTCACATAATCAGATTTTGGTAGATAATAATGTCGACTATGGCCATGATTAATTTCCCACAAGAGGATAAAAAAAATATGATACATAATTTTTATAAGTGTCTATGCATCAGATTCCGAGGTTTAACAAGGATCAGTGCCGGACAGGTACATAATGTTCTTCGCATTCGCAAAAATCCATCAGAGTGTACGGATCTCATTTTATTGAGAGCCGTGAAACACAACACGCTTAGACTCCTGTGTTTCCCCGATACGTTCAAATTTTAATTTCAATACCGTTGCACGACCGCATAGCTAGTTTGTAGATAAAGTGGATTCCAAGGCCGGACTTTGGCATAGCGGTTCCGCACGATGATACCAAATGAAAAACGTGAAAAAATTTGGGAGCGTATTTGCCAGAGCCTTATACTGTCACGCTGTCATGTCTCTGTGTAAAAATGTACAAATTCACCAGTCTGACTTCACCTTGAAAAGTCTTATGTGTTGTGTGGCTGCGCTACATTGTGGCAGGGAAGTCCAGGGGAGGGGGGGGCAGCATCCTTCCACGTTTTGGAAAGCAAGCAAGACCGGCCATTAAAAAATAATCCACATTTCCCAGGGGCCACTGCTCCTTGCAGGCAAAAAATCCTGACCAAAAAAAAAAGTGTTCCAAACTTCTGAGGCCTGTACTTGTCATAATGCACCAGGCCGTTCTTTCAGTTTACTTTATTTTTGTTTCACAAGCTTTCGCTCCAGACTCAAAAATTGACGTTATAGCATTTCAAGCTGTCGCAAAAATGATTTAATACTGGCGCTCGTTGAAATCAAGGGATACTGGAGTGTAAGTTAAACCCGTTCTTATGTAGTTATTGTTTATTGTATTTCAACGAGAGCGTATCAGCCTCGTGTTTCGACATGGAAAATAAATCAATTTCTCATCCCATGAAAGTTTCGATGGTTCCAACCCAGAGAGTCAGCAATGACATTTTGTCGCCTTTTTTGGGGACCAGATGGACGCTGAGAGCACATCGACCAGTGAATATCAATCTAAACCTGATTTAGATTTAGTTTTCATTTTAGAGTTTCGTGAGTATATAGCTAGCTAAATGCAAGCAGATTACCATAATGAAATGCCTGCCTGTTTCCGTCGAACGGATTCTGCCTGGTTTCTAATCAACCCAGTCGTTTCACATTGGCCTTGTGTGGCATCATTTCCTGTGTACGCACCATGCTCGCGACAGCTTAAAAAATTTTGACTTTGACATTCCCGGGATAAAACGATCTTCCTTAAAGGACATGCTGTGCACCAGCTGGCCCAGGAAGTCGCATGCGGGTGTACCCGGGGTCAGCCGTGCGGAATGGGACACCGACCCCAGCCCCACAGCCGTGAGCTTCCTCATGCAGAGGGCTTGTAAATGCGGGACAGACACTGTTAGAATAATTCAAATCCTCGGGATTGACATGGACCCCTAGAGATAAATGTATCTTATTTTAAAGTATCGAGCTGAAACGGCACGCTCCGAGTTCCAGGCGTCCGCGCGAGGCTTAAGCTCACCGTTAAGCAGAATACGGGACTGACTAAAATATTTGTGTCGAGCAGGTCTGTTATCTAGAGTGCCATGATGTCCAGAGCCCCCAGGCTCTCTTACTGTCACCCGCCGCAACACTATTCACCGCATTTTTTGTCGCCAGGGGCGATGCCGCCGCAGCCTACGCACATGCCGCTGTTTCGCTGCGGCACGCTCGGAATGTTCCAGCAATAATGCACTAATTTCCGCCGGGACTTTTCATTGTCCTCTCTGAGTGCTCACAGGTTTATTCATTTATTCTGTAAGCATGATGCGTCTGGATCGTTCTGTGGTGACCCGGTAGAACCTCAGAGAACCTAGGCTGAGGACGGGTGAGGCTGCTGGGCATAGGGACGGCATATTTGGATCACGACCGAATGCCAGGCCTGTCGTTTTCGAACAGGACATTCAGCCCCAAAAAGCCTTGCTCTCAAGGCACCTTTATCTCTTGCCTCGGCCTGCGGCGCCCCCTGTCTTTGGGTTACGTGTCATTCCCCAGTCCTCACGTGGCCATTAAACCAGTCCTAAGCTTGCGTGGTAAGATCCTTGCCTTTTTATTGCCCGGGTGAGACGGTTTAAGCTTCGGAAAGTCGTCTGTGTCCTGTGGAAGCGCTCCGGATGTACGGCGCTCACTCTGGAGCCACCCGGCTGAGGTAACGTGTGGCTTCATACCCTCGCACGGAACCTCCAGGGTTCACTCACACAGAGCCCCACTCCGTCCTCGATTAGGCATGACTCAGACGCCGTACACCCGCACGCAGAGGGATACACACTGCAGCTCGGAGTTTAAATTCGCAGCCCCTTACCTTGACTGTATATATTTAGATTTATGATGCATGTTTGCATGTATGCGTTTAAGGAAGAGAAACGGAGGGAGGTGGATTTTTCCCGAAAGGCTTTCTGAGCATTCCAGAAGGTACCTTATGGAAACAGTGGCCCACACAGGAGAGGTGTGTTCCGAAAGGAGCACTGAGATCGCAACATGCCGCAGGCATGACGACACGGGCGGAAGCCTCGGCCGCCTTCCCTCCAATACGCTGCCGGCGTGTCTCTTTCTCACCCTGTGAGGTTTCGTCTGAGCTTCGGGGCCTAAGCGTCTACAGCGGAGGCACAGTCCTGACACATTGGGGAGGTGGGGGGGGGCACCAGTTTGGGTGCTGGTGTTTATATTCAACCAGTTCTGCACTGGAAACAAGCACGCTAACCAAACGAGTAACGTGTGAGGGAACCCTGCAGAAAGCAGGTCAACGTAACGCTCCCCTTTCCCACCACAGCCGGCTCATGTCAGGTACTTTAACCCTGGAGGCAACTAGGGTAGAGGATATGGGTAGCTGAAGAGGGTCATCGTGTCAAACACCTGACAAGTAGCCTCGACACTCAGTTTGAGATCACTATCACGAGTTATCTGCCATCTCTGACCTGCGTGTAGGAAAGCGGATACAGTAGACCTCTCCTTCCCCAAATCCTGCTCAAAGGCCACGGGGAGCGGCTCATGTTTCCAATGGCAGGATAGCCCTCAGGAATTCGGATAATACGACGCGAGGCCCCGCCAACCGTCCAATGAAAAGCCCGGAGCTTTTCCTTGCGGCAGCGGAGGTCTGCTTACATTCCGGCGTGACTCTTCCCAGGCTGGTCGCAGGTCAGTTTTACTGCCACACTTGGAGACTGTCATCAAGTAGCCACCGGGACTGAGATTACGTGGCCAAGGGAAAGATATAGGACAAAATATGCATGTGAGACTGCTGGCAGGTGATTTCAGGGGTGCAGTAAGCAAACCAAATATGTCCTTTAAAACAAAGGAGGAATCACGGTGGTCAAAACAGCTAAGATGCTAGAGGACCAGACTCGACACAGAGCTTCGATAAACATTCCCTTGATCTGACTCCGTGATCAAAAGATATAGTCCGCTTTTTCAGCACTGGTGCATGACTGGCGCTGGCACTGTACAGCATCCTGGGAAATATGTTCTACACATCAGCTCTGAGCTCCTTAGAACGCCTATGCTGTAAGTCGCGTTTAATGGAGGGAGTCAGTGGCCTCGGCCAGGCTTTGGATTCTGGGCCACAGGTATTACCCTGCCTGTTGGCACCCATACACCCTGTGCTGCATAGTCTATATAAAACTGGCTTGTTTTAGGAGAGACGCATCTCAAAGGAAAACCCACAGTTTATCATACCTACACAGCAAGGCTAGGTCCTGTTTTTTTAAATATAAAATTATGCAGAAATACGACTCTAAACAAATTGAGGAAAGAAACCATTCCATTAAAGCCTTATTACTTTACAAACACTACTGGGAATATTGGGAAATATTTTTGAGAAGGTTGCTGAAGCAAGACTGCACAATTTGCATAAAGAAATACGTACTACATATATTAATAAAGATTAAAAATGGAGCACAGAAGAAATAAAGGAGGTCTTTTAAAACACACGGCCCGTCAGATGTCAGGCATGCCTGTCTCGCTTTTCCTACGGCACCTGCATTATTGGCCCCCCAGCCCCCCAGACCGGGTAAGAGGACGAACGCTTATGTTCCCCTTCTCTCTCTTTTCCATGGGAACTGACCGCTTTAGTTTTCTAAAGTCTTTAACAAGCTGCGCAGGATCCCAGGCCACACAGGAGATGCGTATTCCAGATTAGCCGTCATAGACGCCACATAAATATGCGCTAAGGACCCTGATAGGAAGCGTCGTCTTGGACGGACTTGAAGTACAAACTCGCGGGTTCTGTTTTCTTTGAGTCCCTTATTGGCAGAATTGCCGGCGACGGCCTCGGGAATCGCTCAAACTCAAAAGCGAATTCTCTACCTACTGGTTATTTATTGTATGAGGGCTAGGCGGTGGGGGGGCAGTGGGGGATCGTTAGAGCTATTGAGAGACGGTATATCTTGCTTCGGCCCAGTCAGCTCCAGTTCAAGCAAAGGCAAAGCAACAACTGGTGTCCGGCTAGGTAATTAGGTCTGTCTGGTCATTAGGATATTTGACTAGTTCTGCAGCAGATGATCGATGTTACGAAGCCCAGTGACATTAGGCGACGCACAGAAGAGGCCAGAGAACAGATGGTTGTTGTTTTCAACAAAAAAAAGCCCACAAAAGCTGAGGTCACCACATTAACCTCTGTTTGGGTGTCAGGATTGCGTTTTTTTTTTTTCCCTTCAACTATGGGGTGTCCCCCCGGATCGCAATTCCTTATGA
>JAODLC010000047.1:15943328-15954357 GCA_026781145.1 Hippopotamyrus pictus
TCCCCCCCCCCCCCCCCCCCCCCCCATCCATGGGAGGAGTCCCCGCCACGCTCAGGTTGGCTTTTCTTAGATACGACAGAGACGTGTGATTTATTCTCCTTGCTCGGGCGTTATGCGAAATCCAGACAGAAGCCAACTGACCTCCTTAGCACAAAAACAAACTTCTCCATCTTCAGCATACAGACGAGACCTTCGTCAGGACTGGAGTATTCCACTCTTTCTTTTTTTTTTTTTTTTTTTGTTGTTGGCAAGCTAACATAACTACATGTATGTCATGACTTCAACCCCAAAGTCATCATCTTCTTATTTTCAAATGGATGTTTCCTCTAAGTGTGGGGGGGGAAAAAAAAATCACAAATGGGTGGTTTAGATCTGGATTTTTGTGTCTGCGTCAGATTCAGGCCCACGAAAACATAATTCAACCTGCGCCAAGAAGAACAAAACATGTCATAAACATAAAAATATGACTATTCTTGGGTCTTTCCTAGACTACAGTTGTTATTTCGGGATCCGTATGAACAAGGCAAGAAAATCCGTTAAGTTTCCCATTTCTCTTTTGGATGTTGCATGGGAGTCTAGAGATCTTTCATACTGGGTATTGCATCATCAAAAATAAAACAGATGTATTTCTGGTTGTTTTTATTTATTGTATTTATTTAGGATGGTTCATTCGGCCATTTCAGAGATAAAAGTTCTCGGTTTCGGTAACCCGGAAATCCGCAGAAAGTTGCCGGCCGAACGGCTCGTACGTCACCGGGTACAAAGGCAGGAAACGGGGCTCTTCTGGCGCGAAACTGGTTTTGCGCAAGTCCTTTTAGAGGCGCAGGGGCGGTGCAGAACAGACCTCCGCGGAGGTAGGAGTAGCGGCCTGACGCGAGCCTCCGTTGTGAGGCTTCCTGTCACAGGAGCTCGGACTGCGTCTTCCTTTGTGTCCTTCTCAGTGGACAGGAAACAGAAAATCTATACGGACGTCTGCACAATAGTGTGTGTTCAGGCCCGTTCGGTTCCCCAAACCATTATGAAAAACGATGGACTAGAGCCAGCGGCTGAAAGCCCATTCTCCAAGCTGGCCTCTCTGTACGGGTCGCTCTTATCCCAAGTTACAAAACAGGAAATACTGGAAGACCGAACGTATTAATTCAGCATTATATCGCTCATAATTAACACTGAGCTCATAAATAAGATTTTATGTTTACACCAGTTGCCCTGAATACCCCCCCCCCCCATTTCTTGGAGGCAGCATTTATTATCTTGACGTTTAGTCTATGAATTTGTCGCTCTCCGCAAGGTGCCGGTGGGGGCGTTTGGGTCCAGCTGGAGATCTGAACGTAAAGGGAGACATTTGCTTGTCCTTTTATAGCGCGGGTTTATGACGTGTCCAGAGCCACTCGTAAAGATGTCACGGTACGCTGGATGGCAGAGTACTACACACTGAGAGCAAAGTGACATTGATCGTTATGAACTCGCTTAACAAAAGCGGAATAATACTAGAAGTATTATAAATACATTTTATATGTATACTGTGTAACTTTTTTGTGATTTATTTACTGCTTATTATCTGCTTTATTTTTACAGTTTAAGCGTTAAGGATTTATTTATTTTTGCATTTCTGTGTTTACACAGCACATTTATAAAAGGAAGATCATTTAAAAACAGAATTTGATCCTCAGCCAAAAACCACCACGTGTTCACAGGCATGACTATGCAGGTGGAAGCTAAGAATTAAAAAAAAAAAAAAAAAAAAAAACTAATTTTGTTCTTGTCTGCAGAATCAAAGCCAAATGTACAAAAAAATCATAAAAACAATCAGTAATAATAAACCAAAATATTTTACCTTAAAGACCCATATGCCCGAAGAATGCGTACACCAAAAATCATCCATCAAACAATTACTGAATGTAGTGTAACCGCCACAATCTCATAAGGTCTTTGAGAATTAACAGTACAATAGTGCAGGAACAGTAATGAAGAAGTTACTGGATAAAGTCTGCAAGTCTGTGCACACCTGTGCCGACAAAGGCCAGCCTGACAGCCCCCCCATAGATGGATTACAGACCCGCGGCCTGACAAATGCTTTTCTGTTTCCTCACACCAGAAGACCCACAAGGAAGCAGCTGGGTGTAATAAAAGCCCCCCCCCCCCCCGAATGGGGACGGCGTCGCATCTATCATCGCCTCCCAAGGTGCGTTGCCGCGCACAGGACGCAAAGCATTGACAAAAAAGAAAAACGGCGCCCCTGCAGACAGCGGGAGCGGGAGCGCGCAGGCCGGACTCCTTCGGCTTTGGCGTAAACGCTGCCGTGCTCCGTACCGCTCTGGGGGAAAGACTTTCTTTTGGTCGCCACGGAGACTTACATTTAGCGTTAGTGAGTGCTGGCACTTCGCTTGTGTGAGGAGAGGGGAGATGAAGCTTGGGGAGGGGGGGCAGCTGGCAGGCCCCTCTGAAGTGGGGCGGGGGTTTATTGGGTTTGGAGGGGGGAGTGGAATCTGCGCCACCCACACTACGGACACGCGGCCGGCTGGGATCTGCCCGGGGGTTGTTCCTGTCGTTGGCGGCGTGGTTACCATCTCTGCCTGCAAAGAGCTTAAGAGAGAAACACGCGACTGAGTTTCTACCGAGCCGTTTAAAAGAGCAAAAATGTATAAAGGGCTTTTTAAAAGGTACAGTTACGCGTATCATAGAGATAAGCGGCTTTACGCGGAGGATGTACTGCTGCAGAGTGACCATTTATTCATCTTCATTTAAACAACATATATATGATCCGTGAACATCGTTTTCACGTTCGGCTCCATATCAGAGGGGCATTCTCCGTGCCAGGGTGTTCTGCGACTCTGCGCCCCCCCCCGCTTTACACAACATCACATACTCTTTCTGCCTGACATCCACGTGTCTGAAGCATGCCGGCGCCCCCCACCAAACATCTCTGCTGTGGATCGGCTCTGCAGGACAGTACGGCTCAGTTGGATCTCGGGGGCCTACGATCATCCGTGCTCTCTCCCGAATCTGCCTTCAGGGAGGAGCATTCATGGCGGGAGTAACTGAAGCACTGTGGACAAGCAGACGAGGTGTCAGCGAGGACCTAAATGTGTTTCTTGTTGTGAAGTGGAAATAATTAGAAAAATTGTATTAAATGACCAAGAGCCACGTTGACACTGAGGTGTGATGGCGCTGGGCGGTTGCTATGGCTGCCACGGTAGCTTTCGCTGGCTGTCCGCTCTCCTCGCTGCCTTCGATTTTAAGTTTTCTCCTCTTGGTGGTCTCGTCTTGGGTCGGCGCAAATCGTCGACTTCCCGTAGGCATGGAAGAAGAGTGCCAAAACCCTAATGATCCATAATAATGCATCACATGGCAAACGTGTCATGTGAGCCCATGAAAACGTCGTCTGCCGCTGGCCCTCGCGGTTTCTGTCCTGGAGACAGGGTTCAGATCTCAGAAGCCACTGTAACGTTTATCGGGCCGCCTGGGCTTGTTTGAGGGGACCCGCCAGTGACTCGTCACCTGGGACCTGAGAGCCGCACTTTCTAGTGTCGGCAGCAGTTAAATTATCTCGGGTGGAGGGGTGAGATAAAGACGTCTGTGAGGAGAAGCGGGGATGGTGGGGGGGGAGGGGCTGTCCACAGGGCGTCAGCGGAGAACATCGCCTCTCTGAGCGTCACTGAGGGTGGGCTATTCAGTCGAATCGTCACTTCACTTTGCCAAACGTTTTCTGGGTAAATTACGACCAGCGGGGATGACGGCCGTACATTAGCTCCATGTTCGATATCATGTGACACCTTGGGCCTGACA
Organism: Hippopotamyrus pictus; assembly: GCA_026781145.1. Taxonomy (NCBI): domain Eukaryota; kingdom Metazoa; phylum Chordata; class Actinopteri; order Osteoglossiformes; family Mormyridae; genus Hippopotamyrus; species Hippopotamyrus pictus. The sequence goes on from JAODLC010000047.1 coordinate 15,947,115, forward strand.
GGAAATCAAATCCACGTCTGAGGACACCGGTCAAACGAACAAAAACAGAACTCCGAGTGGATAAGTCACTCCTTGCCTCGACGGCCTTCCTTTCTTACGCTTTCGTTCTTAAAGGTCACGCCCTTACAATCGTACTGTTCCTCTCCGCTCAACAGCCTCATTTTCAGGCAGAGCCTTACTGGCCCTCACTGGGGAGTTTTAGCTACAAGCCTGGCTTCTTATCCGCTGTGTGCCCCGCTGCCTGACGGCCCCCTGAAATCCCAGCTGTCTTTGCACTAATCTGCCCCGTGGCCTGTCACTGGCATCCTCTCCTCCATTATCCCAGCAGCCTTCCAGGTCACGGTCACCCCTCTCAGCCTGGATGGCATCTTTTGGGGCAGACAAACTCCCGTCCTGAAGTTTGTCAGCCCCCTCGGGGCCTCACCGCAAAGCGAGATGGGTTAAACTGGGCGGGGGCATCGCGTTCGGCTTTGGGGTGTGGCGTGTACAGCGTTACGTGATGTGGAATAACTCCCGCCGGTTTGACCCCCCCACAAATTAGGTTAATTCCTTCGGCTCATGTTTGGGTGCCATCCCTGCACTCTACTATAAACGCTGCATACATTCCCGGCAATGCGATACGGCATTACACTCAGACGTTACCAAACATGCTAAAAAAAGCCGGCTGGCATCTTTGACACAGCCAGTGTTTAAAGTACGATATCATCTACTCCCTCACCTTTTCTTCACGACCACGGGCTGTTTGTTTTACCTTCAATCACTGAACCTCTGGTAATAATTTTCCTTCCGTCACTGAGTGTGTGGAAAATGTTCCTGTCATCTTGATTTGAATAAAAACAATTCAGCAGAAGCAATTTTCCTTTAGTACAGTGGACTCGGTTCCAAAATAAATACATTAAAACTGCGCCCCTCTGTTTCTTTTTATTATTCATATTCGAATTCTTCATTTAATAGTTTTTGAATGGTGCACTTTCATTTGGAAAGCTGGTAGGCCTCTGACACATCCACTGTCGAACATCAACCGTCAATCACCTCTTGCAATTAATAGCTACCCCACACTGCTCATATTTTGGAATGGCGGTGGCTCCGTCACCTACTACCGACGTCTAAACAATCGCGTCGGATTATACTGACTCAGTACCGAAAGTAACGAGGCCAGACAACATTAAAAGTACGCCGTTCACCAGACTAATACACTCGTCACCTGTATTGGATCGACATGGCTATATGATTCTTTGCGTAATGCGTATTTACATTTTTAATCGTTTTGCAATTCATTGACTCTCCCCCGGCAGGATCTAAAAACAAATACAGGCGAAGAGAAACTTTTTTTTAAATGCACGTTATGGGTATCATTCCGACTTTCTTTATGGGGCTGATTTGTGGACTGTATCATTGACTAGCCGCTCGCTAATTCTCTCCCCGCTCAGCTTGCCTAATTGAGGGTTGCAGTCAAGGTGTTAATGTTGCATGAAAATGTTTTATCAATTAAAAAGTAACATGCATGCTGTTATTTCTTAGAGTATACAAATTAATGAATCAGCTGAATAGGGGGAAGAGTGATTCTCAAATAAAATAACAGGATTATATATGTGTGTGCGTGTCCCTAAATTAGCATGGTAATTTGCAGGAATTTAATTAATTCCTCTTCAATAAATTGACACTTGTGCAGAGAACGTAGGTGAGATAATGTTTCAGTCCATTCCAGCATGAGAGCAAATGCTAGCCGACCGAAACGGCAGAGAAAGCTATTTTACTGCGGCATGTTCCATGTACATTTGCCGTTCAAAGATCAGCAGCATCCTTTAGAAGGGTGACTGAATCACGGAGCCTTTCTTTTCATGGTTTGTCCTTCTTCTGAATTGTTTGGGGAATTTAATTCCAACGTGACGCCACAGGGCTCTGCCACCAAGATCTGCCGTGTTCTGTTTAAGTAGAGGGAGAGATTCCTACGTTGCTGGGCAGCAGCTGATGAAACTAAAGCTGATCCATGTTAGGCCCATTTAGGTTTGCAGAATTGCATTATGGGTTAGGGTTAGCTTGACGGAGCAGGCCACTCACCGCGTACCTGACGGCGGCAGTCGACAGAGAGCTTCGGGACTCATGACCTGAGGGTTGATGGTCTGAGTGGTGGCAGAGGCCCAGCTGACTTCTTTTTTCGGTGCTTTGCCCTTGCTAGTGTGTTAACCTTTAAGAAAGGTACTTTCCCCGACTTTATTCCCAATAGTGCCAGTGGCTGAAGGATAAGCTAATAAACTCGCTTTAGATAGCAGTGTGCGCTAGGCTAATTAATCAACAACACAAGTAATGACGTGAATAATTAAAAAAAAAAAAAACAACACAAGTGAAACCAGCAGAGCAAAAGGCCGTAGATATCAGCCTGTGGGGCTTTGGGTTTGAACTCAGGCACCTACCGCTGGTCCACAAACCCGTGGCCAAACCTCGCAGCCCATAGGGAAAACAGGATGGCGGAGGCTCATTCCGACGAGCAGATTAACGAGGGAACCCGTGTGTGAAATTTCAGCTGTTCGTTCCTGACTCTCCAGAGGCCCAGAATGGGGCCCTGAGTCCTCCTCAAAGCAGCAAAAACCGTTAGCGGCGTCGTCCCAGCGTGCCCTCCGAGCACAGCTGTGAAAGGGGCCCCGCTCGCTCCCCAGGAAGATCAATACGGGCGGGAAAAGGAAACCATCTCCGGGCAGCGAGTGCCAGAGCCACTGACACGCCAGCTGCATGCCGCAGATCTCAGCGGCTGATAGGCAGGGCACGCGAGCGGAAAGCCTGCCGGCCGATCACCTATCGTTAGCCGCTTGCAGACAGAGCCCCATTTTTTCAGCCCTCGGTCGTGATCCCTGCTGTTTTGAGTACGGCTAAGGAGCAGACATCAAAATCCATGACCTCGACCCACGACCGGTCATCACCCCGAGACTTGCACTCTGGAATGGTCAGACGAGAGGTTTTGCGTAGTCGAAGCTGAGATAAATTACATGGCAGCCCGATACTGGGTCAGATCTAGCTGGGAGGGCAGTGACTCCTTCATAGAAAGATGAAGAAACTTTGCCTCTTCACCTCCTGAGCCGTCACCTTCAGCACAGACATGCTCCCTCGCCGCGTCGGACATGTAATCCGCCTGTCCTGCTTATCCCATGTTTTACGACATGTTTTGACGAGCCGCCGGACCGTAAGTGGATGTCTGCAGACACGTGTAAATTCCACACCGAACTTCACAAACAAAGGGCTTTATTACCTTCCCAAACAGAGGCACAGTGAAAGATGGAGACTATTTCAGCCCCAACAGCACCGCAAGGCGTCCAGGATTCCTTAAAGGCGGTTTCAACATCGTATTTCTTGCGTAATTTCACTTTACTTCAGGTTCAAAGCGCATTTAATTAACTGCGGGAAGTATTATGTTTAACTCGGGGCTAAAGGTTTTCGGTTGAATTATTACAGTGAATCGGACGCGTTCAGACCTCAATGCATATTTGTTTACAGTGAAGGAAATCAGCCGTTCTTTTAATTCTGTTCAATTACTGTCCTGCCTGCCTCTCACTCCCACATCCACACCATGTTTCCTGTCCAAAAACATTACACTGCCCTGTGTGAGGCAGCAGAAAAGGAAAAAAAAAAACAGCAAAATAAATTGGTTCCACAAGTAAGACGTACATAAAGCGCCTCGGAGACGAAATGTTTCTTATTATCAGTTCGCAAACGGCTTGGTTTCGGCACAGAAAAGGTGCTGATACGATTAGCTGCCGACTTGTGAGGAGTCTGTCTTATATTTCAAAGAGAGCAGAAACACAATCTCCTTTCAATTCTCAGAAAAACTGAAGTCGATTTAAATTCTCTTTCAACTGCCATCTGTCTCGCTGCTTTTCAGGGCGAAATCATTACCAATAAATACTGTCGTATCTCTAATGCGTTACGTTTTATATCTGAGGGTCTGGGTTATATTTATAATAAAAAAATATTCATCAGCGTTCGTATGACTTGGGCGTTTCTAGTGTTCCTGTGACAAATCCAGGCCCCAAGATGGGAGGGGACCACGTGTCCGGTCTCCGGCCAAGCTCGGTGTAATCCTCACAAAGCACCAACCCTTATTCTACTGCCCCCCAGAGGAAACTATCAACCATTTCAGATTAAAATAAACTGTCCAGCTTCTGTTTACTCGCCGAGAATCATCATCTTCCTGCAGTTCGATCACAGATCGTACACACCCCTTTTGAAATCTGCCAAACGTCGCGATTGTTTTGATATATGCATTTTATTCAGGATCTTGCTGAAGCATTAGAGAGGTATTTGCTTTCCCAGAGTGTATGAAATCCCCTCTCCCCTGTGCCGGCCGCGCTATGCGAGTGACCCCACGCTGCGCGCAAATCAAGCTCTCCATCTCCAAGCCGATCTGTCAGATATCTGCCGCGGACCCTGAATCACGCTAATCCACCACGCTAACACGCAACAGCTCGGGCGCGAGACACAGCGCGCCGGCCGCAGGGGGGAATTCGCCGGTCTAGTATTCCCATTAGCGGGGCCCCCACCTGGACCGGAATGGGGGGGGTGAAATCAGTCCGGCGTGTTAAGACTCACATGTGGGTTTGCGGGTTTGGAGCTGAAGCTACAACTTGTGCTAACAGCCTTAACTAGAGTAAGGTACCGGGCTAGCGGAACACGTCAGGTCTGAGAAGCTTTTCTGAAACTCCAAAAGTGCTCATATTCAAGATGACAAATGATTAACTTCAAAAACTTAAACACAACAGGGATAATTACCAGCACTGGCAAGAAAAATGAGCAATTACTGTACACAATGCACTCATTGAGCTACGCTGGATTTTAAGCAGGAACTGATGGTATAAATCAGGCCAAACACACTGTGTCAGGGAAAAAATTAAAGTCAGGCCCAAATTACAGTCCCACCACAAGATTTATGTCTATATCTTTGCTCTAGCAAAAATGGAATAGTTGCCGGTTTTCCATGATGATCTCATGTAAAGACACAGTCTGCCCCCACCCAAAAAGGCATAACTATGTCCCGCTACCCAAGAATATTTAGAGAATGTCTGCTTGTTGACATAAATGAATATCTGGACCTTCTATTTTCACGTACAACCTTTCAAACTTGATTTTACATACATAACAAACATATATGCAATAAAAGCCACAGAATTTTGTGAGCGAAGTGACAGGCTTACAGTAAGAATATTTATTTTCTAGTAATAATTCTTCCTCGAGTCGAGTTGGACGGACGGCTTCCAGCCACATGTGAAGATTTTCCTTTTTTTTTTTTTTTCCCGGCCCAGCTGAGGTGCTTGGTATGCACCAGCCGTGCAGAGCCCAGCGTACGAGGCAGCGACGGCGACGCCTCACTGTAAGCCACCGTCACAAAACACACTCACGCACAAAGACATTTCCAGCCGATTCTCAGCAGCATTAAATATAACAAACCTTCTTATCCTATATATATAAACGTACATCAAGGTACCAGGGCTGCAGAAGTTAATTACTTTGATTGCACCTTTAATCTAGCTAATGTAATGTTCATATAACTGCACAGTATAATAACAGAACCTCCAGTAATTAAATATCCCGGCTAATTTAACCTCACTTCACCTTAAATCCCCTGCTTAAAAGAACAGGACATCCCACGTATTATTATTTTTTTTAAGTGGCACACTTTCCGAGACGCGGATCACGTGGGCATAATTGTTTTAACGAGGGGAGCGGCCGGTTGCCGCGGCTCCCCGTCAAGAACGGATGGGTCGTTTCCAGCGTGAGGCGGGGGCCTCCTTCGGAAGCAGCCCTAGGACACATCTCCCCCGTCGTGCGGTGGCCTCAGAACTCATAAAAGCACCGGGCTTACTGTAAACAGCCCTCACTACTCCCGGAGACAGATCTGTGACTACCTGGTTGCTATGGCAGCCAGAAGAATCTGTTGGACCACCGAAAGCATGTTTTTTTGTTGGTTTTTTTTTCCCCTCCGTTTTACAAACAGCCATTCTGAGGTGAATCCTCCTCCGAAATGTGGTTTAGCAGAGACTCCTGACTGTAAACGCTGACTCCTGTATGCAATTACGCAACATTGTGACGTCGCGTTCTATGCCGGCCTTGCCGACAATGAGCAGCGATCGTCCCTTTTTCAACGGAAAAACAAGCCAGCAGCTTCTGGCAGATGAGGGCAGCCCGTCCGTCTTGGGGCCACGATCATTAGCTCGTCTCGCAGCCTGCCATAAGTGGCGATACGCATCCAAGTCGCACGGAAGAGTGGGGTAACGAGGGCCGGACAAATTAGGCTGGAAATCGGCACCATTAACATAACGCGGGGATGTTCGTTAAGAGCCGTTTCCATTATTCATGCTCTCGTTGCAGAGGTTACAGATGCCATTCCAGCTGTGCACTGTGTCCATTGTGTTTTAAACGAATGACAGAACACCGGCAAGGAGATCCTCCCACCTACTCAACCGGGGTGGGGGGGGGGGGGGGAGAAATAAACAAACACATGCCGTTCCTTTCTGAGCCCCTCTGCTTCCAGCTACCTCCCCCCAGCCTAAATACCTCCATTAATTGCCCCTAAATGATTCCTATTTATGGTCAGTCCTCGCAAAATAAACATCTCAGATGAATGGCCCCCAAACGGCCGGATTCAGGGCGCGCAAATCCAGAGGAGACTCGCTTCCCGCAGCTCTGCGCGGGGACGCGGCGAATCTGCCCCGAGCGAGTCTGTCGCGATGAAGAGCTTTCAGCCATTTTGTGCTTTTGGGGCCGTCGGCCGTGCAAACACGTGAAGGCAGCACAACGGACGCAGATGCTTCATTAGCATCTAAAAGGTGCGCCGTGGTTTTTATACGCCTGATGTGCGTTTACCTTCAGCTCAGTCTCTTGGATGCTAGCGACAGTTTTCCACGATACGTCCAGACATGCGGCGTTATGACAATTCATCTCCTGCGGTTCGTGGCTTCCCAGTCTGAAGATCTTCACGGAAGGCTGGTCTACATGCCCCGAGACGGCATTCTGGCGCCCCCCCTCGTACCTGTCGGGGTTGTCGGGCAGTTAGAGCCACGCAGGGCGCAGAGGGGCAGCGGGCACTCTTGGCGTTGGTGTCCGTGTTGACATCTGCGCGGGGAGGGGGCGGTCAGGAGTTCAGAAGTGTAACTACAGCCAGATCTGAAGGGAGTCTGTTTTATTACTACGTGAGAAAGAGCAGTGAGTGAGTGGTAAAAACATGTCCATCTTGGGGGGGGGGGGGGGGTTGGGG
>JAODLC010000047.1:15954457-15965488 GCA_026781145.1 Hippopotamyrus pictus
TGAGTGGTAAAAACATGTCCATCTCGGGGAGTAGGGGGCTGAGGTAATGTGAAAATGCATGGGCCCCCACTCTGGATTTACCCTCCCTTAGCCCCCCAGTCCATGTGATTATCCAAAGGCCCCCACATACCCATATATCCGTCTTTCACATCAATTAAAGTGTAACTGGGGAAACTGCAAACTTAACTTCGCTTAAGCCTTCACTGTGCGGCTGTCTTTCAGATGCTGAGGTGCCCAGTGAGAATAGGCCCTTCTGATGTCCCTGCCGGACCGAGCCGGACCCAGCCGGACCTGGCGCAGGTTCTCACGCACGCGCCTCATGCCGCATGATGTTCATGGCCTCTCCGAGTCCAGCCGGTGTATTCAGCACGGACCATTGTATTTGAAAGCTGTACGTATTTATAAAGTAGCTTTTTTGTTGCCGGGATTTCCGCCCTGCGGCGCCGGCACTCCATCCCATAATCCGCGCATTAATCTCACTCCACCCAGACCGGCTTTCGTAAATGTCTGCTCTCTGTGGCCTTGGGGGGAGGGGTGGGGGGGGGGGGGGGGGGGGGGGGGGGGTCCGCCGGCGAGCCCGGGAACGACGCACCTCAGTGCTGGAAATTTAGAATTACCAATTTAAATGCCCTGTTTCCCATTGGTAAGAACAAAGCAGGAATGGAGTTGGTTTGTGTTTAATGAAGAATAAGAATCTGGGGTCACTGTCTTAATTTCCAGCTGCATAAATATTATCTGCCTTTACTGTAGAATCAGATCTATACGACACACTTGTGTTTTTCCCCGTTTTGCAAACCAGCCTCTGTGGCACGCCAGACACCGGCGTCGCATTTCACACGCCGGCTGACCAAAAACGGGAGCGCTCTCAGGGAGCCGAAATCACCACACGGAGACGGGAGAGCGGTGAAGGGGCGCCTTAACATTAGTGCTGGGGACATCTCAGAGCCACCCTGTCACAAAAATAAAGACAAAACTATGTAATAACCTGGAAAATGCCCACATGTCTTCCAGAGCAATCATGGCCTAATTAGTAAAGGTTGATAATACAACTATAGCCAGCAGGGGAGCGAGGCAGGAATTACAAAGCCATACAGTGGAGGTAGAATCAGGTCATCGGGAGCGCTGCCATGCTGCATCACCGATTGGTCGGGTGCCGAATGCCACCCCTCGAAGTGATCCTTCAGTTAAACGACGAGTCCTGATTGTAGCGCCCCCTACTGAGTGAACACAGGGCAGCGCGCTCGACCTCCTGGGTACAGGTCACCTTGGTCTGAGGTGGGGGGGACGTCGCGTTCAGCAATCATGCATCCGGCCTGGAGGGGCGGGGGGGGGGGTTGTTCTGTCCGATCGCACACGCGGCCCACTGAGACATCGCAGGACCCCTCCCGCGTAACGAGAGGCGCTGTTTCATTTCAGCGTGCTGACAGAGAGACCCATGTGGCCTTTAAGATCTCACTTTTAAACATTTTAGATTTTTCTGTTTAGTTTTTCTTATGCGGTACGGTACATATGTAACTGACTCAAAAAAAAAACACACAAGATGGCTTTGTAATTAAAAAAATAAATCAAAAAGCCACAGATTGTTTTATGCTGTTTAGCTTCACTTTTGATAGGCACGTATTTAAATGAATTTTAAAAGGCATGCAAAATTTTGTTTTAATTTGGACTAAAACCTCGTCCATGTGGCCACCGTCTTGCTGTCACTAATCAGCACATGGCAGAGGCAGCTCTGTCACGCATCTGCCCCGGCCTCTGAAGCTGAGACTGCCCCGGCCTCTGAAGCTGAGACTGCCCCGGCCTCTGAAGCTGAGACTGTCTCTGCCTGTCCATAGTCGGATCGCCTTCCACAGCCTGAAATGCTAAGGACACGCCCATCTTCCACCTTAGCATCAGGCCTAGCGGTTGTGCCTGTCACCTGTCCCCAACATTTCAAGGGGTGACCTCTGAAAGAGACGACGCCACCTATTTAGTGCCATCAGACAAGTGAAAGTTAAGCAGCAGGTTCAAGGAGCCGGGATCTGCCGTCCCCTGTGCAGGAGCCCGGTCCACTGCAGCCACAGGCCGGCATCTCCGACTTCCCTGGTGACGATGCGCGTTGATCTTCCTGTCGCTCACCCCCCCCCCCGAGGATCCTGACAGGTTTTAACTCGCCCATTAGATGTCTCCTCTCAAATACATTATCGCTCCCTCTCACTTTTCCACATCTTTCCACAGACTAGGAGTTAACGCAGTTCCTCATCCAGTCTACCGACATCTCCATTTCTCTGGAGCTGGTCGTTCTCAGCCTCCATACTGTATCTGTCTGAACAGTGCACACAACTTTCATACAGTTAAAAACAAGCACGTAGCTTTGGTTTTAATATCGGTAGGGACCAAATCATCCCCGGTGCTCCTGCAGCACTGGCAGGGACACATCCTTACCGTCCATACCCAAATTTACGTCCTTGGTTAAAGGACACAGAATTCACAATTTCTATCATTGCTATGGCAACTACAGTAATTACCCAACAGTGACTTTGTATTAATAATAAGTACAATAAGAAATTATTTTGCTAGCCAGCCCTAACCTTAACTAGAAGTAACCAAACCATTCACAGATTCCCACAGTGTAATATAAACATAATCCACACACACAGAACCAAGACAGACATTCAAACCCTGGTCTTCATGGTTGCTAAGCTTGCTGTCCCTGTAAAGCCATGAGGCAGCATGGAATATGCAGGGGTGCAAGCACTAAATATTTTCTTGAATTTGAGGAAAAGACAAAACAGGCAAACAAGAAAAGGATAAACTTTAATATTAAGTTGCAGTGGCATGTATAATATAGTTGAAGCTGTACTTGAAACGGCTGAATCAGTCTCATCCCCTAACTCCTAAAACAGTAGGCCTATAGCACAAACCTTTATTTTAGCTGCACAAACCAGTACAAATGAAGAGAAGTCATTGTATTACTTTCTGATCGTATGAGTGCCAGCCTCACACAGGTATTTGAAACTGCTGGGGATGAGAATAGAAGAGTTCATAAAGAGAGCTCTTTAATTTCTCCACCGTAGATCAAAATGCGACACAAAAGCTGAGAATCTGAGGATTATTTTAGAGCTTGATGAGATCTTTTTTGAAATTTAAAAGGAGGCTGATATGAGATTTTGTGTGTGTTTTTTTTTGATGGAGAAACAATTGAAAGACAGGAGAAATAAGCTTTAGACTCATTTTAGTTTCACACAGATCTGAGTTGTCTAGGAAAAATAAATGAAACAGTTTTAAGATTTATTTAGATTTTATCTATCTATCTATCTATCTATCTATCTATCTATCTATCTATCTATCTATCTATCTAATAATAATAACAACAATAATAATAACTAGTATTATTATTGTTATTACAATAAAGTATTATTGTTATTATTATCATTATTATTATTATTAGTTTGTGCATAGTAGAGCTCTCTGAAGTTGCGGCGGTGCCGAAGCTGAGTCCCTCTCCGCGCGCCCCGTCCCGCTCTTCTCCGATGGCTGTATCACTTCCAAATGTCCCAGCTTCTTCAAAAAGCCATTGTTACAAATCTCCATACACGGTGCAAACAAACGGGGGTTGCCGCTTTTCCAGCATCCTGTAGGATGAAAGAGTTCCTGCACAAATGCCGCAAGAAAAAACCCACTTTTTTGCCTTTCTGGGTTGCTCAGAAGTGCCCTGTTTGTTTACATGGGGATGAAGAGCTGTAGACGAAGGATTAACCGGAAAAGCAATTTCGGAGCATGCATCCTCCGATCTTTGAGCAGTTTTACGGTCAGATTAAGCTTTTTGATAGAGCGAAAAGGAAGTTTCTTACATACGGATTTCCTTTAAAAAAAAAAAAAAAGTATTAAACGCTTTGAGCTTCTGCAGTCATGAAACGGCTCAGGACCGAACAATGTCACCGCGGAACGTGGTTCAGGTCTGGAGTCTTCGCTCCTTGCGCTGGCCTTTGCGCTGCCGCTGGTTGGGGTTAAAACCGTGGGTTGGGGGGGAGGCATCTAACTTATGTTCCTGATCTTCCAGCGCTGACAATTTTTCCTGGCTTTCTGAAGAAGATGCATGAACTTTCGTGTACTCTGTATAATATGGCCTACATATTGGATGTTATTTATGTATTCCATTTCTTTATTTTATTATTTATGTTCACGATTTTATTTATTCGCGTCTAAGAAATACAAAAATGTTTCTTAAATCAAATAAGAAGAACGCTTAATATGTAGGCTATGTAAGATGTAATCATTATCTAATGTCCGTGCCGCCTGGAGTCTACTAATAATATCTGTATATTAGCTTTCAGTTACTACAGAGCTTCAGAATAATGTAAATATGAATATGAATATTATACACACCTGATTTTTAAAATATAGTATTCTGAAACTTACCTTAATAACTTGCTTAGAGTGGTAAAATAACTGGCAAAATACTAATGCATTTGGCGAAATCCTTTAGGATTCTTTTTTTGGGGGGTGGGGGACGAATGAAATAAACAGGGTCTACCTCGGGAAATTTGCATGGAAATTAATTATTTATGACCCATCAGGAGACCTTTAATGCGGTTAAATTGGGAGGCAAACACATGTGCCCGCGTGAGGCTGAAGAGCCGCGCGCCCGCCGCATGAATCCGGTGACGTGCGGAAAACACGCGCGGGACTGGCGGCACTCGATCTGTCTGTCTGTCTCCGATTGTTTTAAAGGAATTAATAATGACGCGGTTAAAAAGCAACACTGCGCCCATCTGATAAAAGAAACCTACATGGGTGAAGATTACAGCGCTCCATTTCTATATGAAATATTTCCGAGGTATAGGTTTAGCTATCAGCGAAGCTAGCGGTGAAAATGTGCAGTTAGGAATAATTTATAGATGCTATTGTATAAGAGGTTTGTCTCCCTGGGAAGCCTGTAGGCAGGACCTGAGGGACGTTCTCAACACGCTGGCGTCCAGTAAAACAACCTTTTTAGCGCAAGGTAATAAAATATTTAGAGTACCAGGCACTCCAAAGCGGTCGGGACTCACAGCTGAGTGACCCGCACGGGGCACATTGATGCGTGGGGCGGTTTTGGCCCCTGAAAATGGAGGTGTCCCCCTGAGACTGTCGGAGATCACTCAGCGCGAACCTGCGTAGATTTAGAGGTCATTTCCTGATATTTCCCACATCCCATGAATCCATCGCCATTCAAAGAAGTGGCTGTGTGATGCATTTTAAATAAAGTGGGTTTGTAGACACTTGACAGTCTTGGGAGGGGCTTCACATTTTAATACCCTCTCAGGCTCAAGATTGGCGCTCCACTCTAAGACAAACTTAGGCTTACTCATAATACTGCAGCCTAGCTGCACACCAAGAGGTCTGCACGTCCTCCACCTGCATCTCACCCTTCTGAGGATAATTAACTGCCACGTGTCGCCGTCATCAGCACACCACGCTGACATGGGCATAAATAAACTCCCTAAAAATACCGCCGTTAATACGAATTCCGTTTGCGTAAATGGGCTGCCGTTACTTAAAACCGGCTCCTCTAAATAAACTCCATTTATGAGAACTGTGTGGTCGATCGCTGAAAGGGATCCAACGTGTAATCCCACCAGTCAGCCCCAAGTAATAAAAAAAAAAACTCTAATAAAATGTCTTGACTGTATTAAATAGCTGATCTAAAAGCTGTAAGTAGAATTATACTGAAAGCATTTGGCTGCTGTTTAGTTACTGTGTCACACGGGGTGAGAGGCAGCACCGGTGGCGTTTAATAACTGGCCATAGAGCGTAGAAGAGACATCTGACATGAATCCCCTTCAGGAATTTACCCAGATATGAAATAAGTGGCAGCAGTTTTTTTGTGAAGTGGTGTGGATGTTTCGGGGAGGGGAGAGGTTGGGGACGAGCCCCCCGACTCACCTGTAATAAATGCTTTAATGTATGTTTGTCCTGGGTGCTTCGAGGCAGAGTTCAGTAGCAGCAGTCTGGATCTCCGGGGTTTTACAACCTGCTCAGTTAAGTTGGGGGGCAAAGCCTGTCTTTGTTTAATGTCCTGCCTGCCCACCAGTCAAGGCCAATGAGGATGACCACGCGAAATCCCCTCTATTCCATCCTCCAAATCGCCATATACCGTGAATCCATCTGCTGCCACGAAGAATCTTATTTATTTATTTTTTTAAATCATGCTAGACCTGTGTTTGGAGAGCTGAAGCAGGAGCTGATTGTTTCTGTCGCTTAGGATTCGTGCATCTGCCCAAAGCTGAACTTTATGAGGAACTATTTCACTTTGGGGATCCATGAGTTTAATACATGCCCTTCGAGCCACCTGGTGTGGGTATCATGCGCGGTTTAAGCTGGCTAAGGCCAGATGCAGCCTAATTCTCAGTCAGCTCGACGGGGGTATGCTCAGTGATAATGCGGTCTCCATGGCAAGGTCAATGTACTTATGAAATATAATTGACGAGAACAGCCCAAGATATCTCTCCAGTATAGCCACTGTCTAAGACTCACAGAGAAACTAGCTAACAAATCCATGCTTCCAAAAAGCAGCAGTGATGTGCTTCCTTAAAAGCAAATTTATGACGGCCAGAGACAAGACTCAGAATGTCATTAGAGCTGTATTGACATCTCCACCACTGGGCCTTGCCAACTCCGGATGCTTCTGCTAGAAATATTAATTAATTGACAAAAGAAAAAAAAAATCCATATTCATGTTAATTGATTGAATTAGCTACTAGACATAAATCATTAAACTGTGCACTTAATCCTATACCATATAACCAACATAAATTATAGACTCATAATAATTGATTCTTGATGTTACCCCAACTCAGCTGAGATAGATGTAATCAAGTACAGGCTCAGAGGGCGTTATAAAGACGCAGATGATTCTCATTGTAGGGCAGTCTTAACCCTTGAATGAAAATCTTCAGAGACCAGCCCGGACGTTCTCTGCCTTTACATTCACCACCTACAGAACGTGTCAGTCTGAGGATCGCACTGAAACAGCCTTTATCAAAGTGATGAATCACATACAGACACAGCTGGTGGGAGGATGTAGCCCAGCTTGCGTCCTTTTTGATTTAAATGCTGCCTTTTGGCCGTGAAGGTCAGCGTGTTCTCGTGAAAAAGCACAAAGGCCTGGTGCTTTCAAGGCAGGTCTTACAGCCATCAGGGAAGGCACTTGGGGTTCCTCAGGGCCCAGTACTGGGCCGCTCATCCCTTCCTTACCTTGGCCCTTTCTCTTAACATGACTATTACTGTAACATGACTATTACTTTGGCGGTACATAAACCTGAAAGCAAGTTGTCTATGACTCATATTAGGTAGGGCATGAATGACAGATATAAGTGACATTTTGTTTGGAAGCTAAACTGATTCTTAGACTTCTGATGCTATTGATACTCCTAAGAAAGTTCTTATTCGTTGTGTTTTGCTATGATTGTATGAGCTTTTTTCTTTGGAAAAAAATAAGAAAATATGATTCAGTGGACTAGAATCATTTGATTCTTATCATATGACCCCATCATATGACTGCTAAAGTTGGACAAAAATTATAGATGTGGAGTGTCCTTCAGTCATTTGTGGGATTTCACCAGAAAGATGTTAAGTGCTGTATCTAAACGTCAAGCCTCACGGGGCAAGCCAACCAGATGATCACAAAGGAAGCATTGGTGACCAGCTAGGAGGTTAATTCATGAGTTTATGACATACATAAATGTAAAAAGGCAGTATTACTCAATTACATTTTTTCCAGACTATCAGAGAACAATTTTCATTTTTTTGCTACATTGATAAATTAAAGCAATGCACTGACTTCAGACTTGACGTTTATCAGGGAGAGTAGCTGGATAAAGTGAAGCGCTCATTTGAAAGTTATCTGTAGTATTGTAGCAGCTCAGAGCACAGCTGTGACCTCCTGAGATGAGGGTTTTACTCTTCCTGCCCCGCCTCTGCACCCCCCCAGGTTTCCTCCCACAGTCCAAGGACACGTAGTTCGGCTGGACTGCTGTTTCTGAGCCGCCCGTGTCTTTGCCCCGTGCAGGGCTGGATGCCTTCCAGGCCGACTCCAGCCCTGCACGGGATTATCCGAGAGCGATGGATATATTTAGTGCGTTTGTTCATTCGTAAAAAGAAAAATGAAATTCTATTTCTCCATACAAAAGGCGTCAATGTGGCAATTATGATATCTAAAATAAAATCATTATTCTGCTAATATATAAAACATTAGATATATATAAAAACAATATATCCTGAGATCCCAAATTAGAAATATGATCTACATGTCAATGCAACAAAGAGACAAACTTGCATGATTCTGTTTGTGGGAAATGATAAATCAGGAAGCAGAAGATGTGAGATAAGAATGAAAATTATTATTGGTAACCAGCGCCATCTGTTCCAGTCTGCTGGCATGAGATCAATGGGCTGCCAGATATATAAGTATAATGAAAACATATTGAATACAATTATGGAAAGCATTTGTAATTTGGCTGCTTAGTTCATACTTCTATATGAAGTGAGCCGACGCTTAACAGCTTCATCGGCCGAGAACCAGTCCTCAAGGGTGCAGTGCCACGGCTCATGCAAGACTCGAACCAGCAACATTCAGGTGTCAAGTGTGTGTCCATAACCACAAGTATCACAAAGTAAAAACTAATTTAAACTTCTCCTGAATGAGCCTTTGAACTCTCATATTAACAAAGAGGCTTTACGAAGTTTAATTTCATCCATCCATCTTCTAACCACTTACCCTGGTCAGGGTTGCGGGGGAGCTGGAGCATATCCCAGGAACACAGGGCTTGGATACACCCTGGATAGGATGGAGTTTAATTCAAAGAATTTAATTTTAAGACCGTGGGGAAAATGTACATTGCAAGACTTTGAGTAACTGCTCAGTGTCTCTGTCTTTCCCCGGGAATGTATGGAGTGAGATGTCAGACACAAGTGCGTGACTGAGCCCCGCCTTCGCCTAAACCGGAAGTCGTGTTCTTGGCCCAGCTGCCGGTCATCCGTCAGGAATTCCCCATCCGCCTGTATTAAGATTAGCATGTCCAAATGTTAAAGCGCAGTCTGACCCAAAGGACTTCAAGGGATAAAATAAATAAAAACTGAGCCCAGCTCCAGCTGGGTCGCTAAAATATGGATTTAATTTTTCCCCATTAGTACTGCGGCTTTCTCACGCTCACGGATAACAGAGTAAGACACATCTGTGCACCTGTTTCATCCAGGTTATGCTGAATGTCACAAGGTTGCTCTCATTTAAATACCAAATTGCCTGCAGTCCTTCTGTTAAGTTATATAACACTAAGCTTTATTTTCAAGATTATTGATAACTATTTCTGCCCGTTAAACATCGATTTCTATGTTAAGTTCGAAATTTATTTCTTAAAGTTGTAGATGCAAACCTTCGAATAAGTTGTATGACATTAAAAGCTTTATTCTCCAGATGAAACAATAAAAAGATATCGATAAATCTATTGCCGCCTTTTAAACACCGACTTACATGTTTTTACTTACTGAAGCCGTAGGTGCGATCCTTATGTCAAGTTATATAACACAATAAGCTTTATTTTCAATATTATTCATGAAACTGTTACTGTCTTTTAAACATCGTCTAGCCTGTTCTCTGTTTGATTTTTATTCCCTAAAGTTGTAGATGCAATCTCAATATGACATCATATATAAATATTATAAGCAACATTTTACAGTTTATCCTTGAAACCTCTGCTGCCGACTTGAATTATACGTTTGAAATTTATCTTGGAGACGCAATACTTCTGTTAAGTTATATAAAACTAAGTTTTTTTTCATTGTCCAGATTACCAATAACAGATGCATTTCCTCCCATATGCCCCGTTTTATGGCATCTATAATTTATCGCGCGTTCGTTTCCATTTAGTCTCGCCGTAATCGCTGCGCTTTTATACCGGCCATGATTTTTTTCATTACAATAGCACCGGGCAGTGGGAATAAAATCTGGTGAATGGACCTTTGCCAGCTCAGGAACAAGGCGAATGAAGATTTATTATCTCTTCCATTTTAATCGTATTGTGTTTTGTCAGCTGGTAGACAAAATCAAACTCACACCTCGGGAAATAATGAAAAAGATTTTTTTTCTTCTTGCGATGGTAAACACCGAATCAATTAAATTGACCACTTTGTGGCATTTGTTTGCCAATGACAGTGGTGTGCCGCGAATCAGTGTCCGATAAAACGTTACGAGGGGACAAAACTGAGATTATATATCCTTCACACTTCGTTTGCTGGTGGCCGGGCTGTACTCTCCGCATTGTCTTGCACGGCTGATCGCACTTAGGATGACAGTCGTTTTTTATGGCTCGCTTAAAATCTTTGTATCCCCTCACCCCTTAAAATTAATCGCTTAATTATTTTGCTGTTTGCTGTTTTTGGGTGCCAGAAGCAGGGATGTTAGAATGATTTAAATGTGCATTTCCTTTTCGGTCAGCTCATATGAGACTACTCCAGGGGAATGGGGCTTCAGCCAGGCGTTCATATCGTCCTGTCAAGCTGTGCTTCCCGACAGACGAGACAAGCAGTTATTCGAAAAATGGACGCAAGAACACTTGTATGAGAAATGTTGCCGTGCAAAGTTCCTGGGAGACAGGAAAGAACCCTCGGTGTTGTACGTTAAGCTCAGTCCCCTGAGCTGATCCAGATTTTACAGCCCCCGTTATCATCTCAAAAGGGGATAGATCCTACATCTGCATTTACACTTATGGCCCACATGGTGTTAACCTCACAGCAGTCCATCTAGCAATTACTGCGGGCAACAGGCAGTTAGTTAAACCCTAATGCTCACCTAGCAGACGCCATGCGATTTGTGTGAATTGGTGTTTATGAATGCCCCTTACTGTGTTCATGAGTGTGTGCCCTGCGATAGGCTGACGTCCTGCCCAGGGTGTCCCCGCCTCGTGCCCTGCGATAGGCTGACGTCCTGCCCAGGGTGTCCCCGCCTCGTGCCCTGCGATAAGCTGACGTCCTGCCCAGGGTGTCCCCTGCCTCGTGCCCTGCGATAGGCTGACG
>JAODLC010000047.1:15965588-15976441 GCA_026781145.1 Hippopotamyrus pictus
GTCCCCTGCCTCGTGCCCTGCGATAGGCTGACGTCCTGCCCAGGGTGTCCCCTGCCTCGTGCCCTGCGATAGGCTGACGTCCTGCCCAGGGTGTCCCCTGCCTCGTGCCCTGCGATAGGCTGACGTCCTGCCCAGGGTGTCCCCTGCCTCGTGCCCTGCGATAGGCTGATGTCCTGCCCAGGGTGTCCCTGCCTCGTGTCCCTGTCTTATGCCCCAGCATTCCTGGAATAGACTTCAGGCTCGCTGGGACCCTGAATTGGATAAATGATGATGGCTGAAAAGTAGAGGTCATATTGGTTAGGAGTCAACCTGTCCACTAGAGGGCGACACCTCTGAGTTCTAAATACTCAGGATTCTCTCTCTTCTGGAATCCAGTCTCTCAGCTGAACCCTAGTGGTCCCAGAATGTCAGTGGGGTTTTCCAGTCTGTCACAGCACAACTCGCATGCCACTGTGTGCTGACCTTGTTGTGGGTTGTTTTAACAAATGAATTTCACATATTTCCACAGGAATTCTTAATATGTGTTGCTAAAATTGGACAAAAAGCAAGTGAGCCAATCTCCCATCCACATATTTCAGCTATTTTATATAGATTGAGCTGTGCTCTTGGAGTGGGATGTAAAATCATCCTTGGATTCTGGGTTAAATGTTTTGACAACCGGTGAGCAGGTGTGGGGGGTCCCGACATATTCATTGACCCATCCAGAAAATGGCCTGTTTGGCCAGTTCTGCCCTGCCTGTAGGGGGCGCCATGTTTAATGAGCTCATCCAACAGCTCTTTCTAGTTTGCACTCTGCATTCAGGACACAGGTGTAAAAGTCTGCAGAAATGACTGCCCCCCAAAACTGAAATAAAATGTATGTGGCCATTTCCATACAAGAAATACTAAAAGTCAAGGGCATTTCAATCCAAAAGTCTGCAGTAAATTATTGTATAAAATACAGCAAATACATCTTTTTTCTTTTAATTCCCATCTTTACAGAATGAACTACATTTACTGAAATACACTTCTTCAGAAAATATATTATGGGGATGGGGTAGATATGATACACAATGGTTTGTTATGAGGAAAATATATAATTTTTTGTCCTTTTTGTTTAAGGCATAAAATGTTAAGGTATTAATAAGTAAAAGAATAGATTCCAAATGTGGCTATCACCGTATAATAAATGTGCATAACAATGTGAAATGTTCACAGCTTAATATTACAGTAAATACGGTAAATACTTGTGCGGCCTCGCGGAAATGTGCTTATGAGCTGCGTTTCCAGGACGCTCATTTGGCTGAAATCCGGTGGCCGTCGTCTGTCTCGGGGCAGCCTTGCTTCTCTCCGTTTTAATCGGCTGAACCACTTCAAAGGGACAGATTCTCGGCCTTCCACCGCAAATAAACAGCACCAAAGCCCCGCATCCAGGCCCACAGTCAATAACAGCAAAAATAACCCTTGATTACAACAAGATTCTCCAGCTGAAGGAGATCCCTGTTGTGCTTTTGTGAAGGGGGGGCGTTCTTCATACAGAGATGAAATCTACAGAAGATTGAATGTGTTTTATTTCAGCATGTTGACCCCCCTCGTGCCCTCCTGTTTGCTGGCATGTACTTGTGTGTGTGTGTGTTCGCCATGTTATTATGTGGTTAAGCATAACATGGTCACATGACGCACGTTTCCTTCTCAGGATCATCATGCTTCTGCAGTCACAGTCAGAGCCCCTGCAGTTGTGCTAAGGAATAGGCCCCGGCTGAATTTGCGGTTTGCCAAACGTACGAGCCTCCAGTGTAGGGGCCTGGCACGGCACCCACTGCCCCCCAGCCCCGCAGCTCGTTTCTGTCCCACCGAGAGACCACCCAGGCCACTGCCCCCTCAGATCCCCCCCGAAGAAAACCATCAATAAGTGCGTGGAAACGACCTCAGTGTCGCCTACTCGATAAAATGCCACGTCGATGGAAGGTGTGGAATGTGGCCGGGTGTCTCTTCTGCGGGTTTCCGTCACACCTCCCGAGCGGCCGGGTGTCACCGGCACACGGAGGGCGGGCGGATGGGGGGGAGGGAGAGGGGTGCTAACCCATGACGAACTTCGCCAAGGACTGTCCTCTGCCACACTCACGCGACGATTAACTTCATTTTTTATGCTCCATACCCTGCAGTACATTCAGGATTTAAAATATAAATCGGATTCCGGTTTAGGGCATATGAATTCCATAAATTAAACACATTATTTATGATCGTCAAATACATAAAAAATGATGATGGATGGAAATATTCTAAAAACTAAGTGAGCGAACGTAAGCGTCTTGATCCATGTCTGCGAAGAGGCTCCCCGTGTCTCAGTAATGTCATGGGACATTCCGCGCCCCCTCATTCCGCACCCCCTCATTCCGCGTCCGCGTGAGAAGTGTCACGTCTGACATGGCCGCGGCGGCCCTCGTCATGTCTGCCTCCGCCTGACACCTTTCCCTCCTTTTCTTGCCCTGCCGTTCCCGTCATTCTGTTCTTCGCTTTATATTAATGGTTTTATTCCAAGATCCCCAGAGACAATTTCATTTTCATTCCGGTCCCCTAAGTCTCAGGATTTAGGGAGCGCTCTCTGGAGCGGAGTGAGTTTCCTGGTGGTTCTGGCGGGAAAATGCACACCATTCAGCATATCTGAATATTTCACGGCTCCTTTCGGCCGCGAGTGTTAAGTGGAGCTACATTCATTTTCCCAGAACGGCTTATCCAAAGCAGGACTGCAGGCAGCCTGAAGCCAATCCTCAGACACACAGGGCAGGAGGCGGGGTGTCCACACACGCACACACGTACATACACACACATACACACATACTCTCCATTCATTTCTATGGGAAAAACTCTAATCCCAATCACGACACCCTTAACTCCTACTCAGCCTTAATGTTAACCACAAGTAACCAAACAAAATACATGTATATATTTAATACACACACACACACACACAGAGGGCAATTCTGAGACACAAATTGACTTACAAATGCATTGTCTTAGGACTGCAGGAGGAATCCAGAAGACCCAGAGGGAATCCGAACCCACATCCCATGTGTCAGGCCACCAGGCTAGCCGCAATGCCGCCGCCGCCCTGAGAGTGACGCCCTGAAGAATCATCCCCCAGCTGCTTATCCGCAAACTGCCTTCCTGATACAGAGAAGCGGGTGCCACGTGGCTGATGAAGAGGGTTCATCATTCCGCGCCGCCATGTTTACAGCAGACCGTTCACCGTAAATATGAAACAGAAGGAACCCCGTGTACAGCGGCCAGCCGTCACAGGCTCGGGCCGGACGTCTCCCGGCACGTCGAGCTGAAGTAAGGATGTCGTTAAGTGTATTTTAACAAGGAGCCGGGGCTGGCTGCAGAAGAAAACGGGGAAATTACCGGCCTCCAGTTTTACGTGATCGAGCCGTCCAGCGATACGTCCTCGAGTTACAAGGCGGGGAAACGTTTATGAGATCCAGACCACAGTAGGTTATAGTGACAGGAAGGACATGTAACAAGCTGAACATTAACTGAGGTCGCTCCCTTAATTCCCGTCTCCGCAGCATACCTGTAAAACTATCCTCAAACGTTTATGAAACCTCCCGCAGTAATTATGTTGCTGTTACGATGGTCTGGGGCCCGGTGTCCCGTATCGATCCGCATATTACCACTTAGCATGCGATAGCTTCCACGCTGGATATTATTCCGCATCTGTAGCGAGCTATGCCCTATATTTCCACGATTGCGGCGCATTTAACCTTCATTAAACTAGCTTAAACCGGCTTACAGCTAACTCCTTACAGATTTTACTTTAGATATTGATTTCGGCACAAGAAAAACATGGATGCCAGGGGGATCAGGCAGTGTGGATTTAGCGACGGGTTTGGTTTTACCTCATTTTGAGGACACAGCCACCCGGCAACAGAGACACAAGGTCATTGCGTGAGCGACTGGCGGGAACGATTCACCAGCAGATCCGGAGCAGAACAACTCAGCTGCTGGAATATTCCCGAGCCTCTCAATTGTATTTTTAACTGCTACAAACCCCATTGATTAAATGACACAGAAGGCCCCGTCAATTAACCGAAGATCTGCAAATGAACAATGAAAGGGGCATGGAATCAAAACGAGCCAGCCAATCGGTGAAAAGGGCGGGGCTGGCGCGGATTGCTACGCCAAGAGCGACAAGCTGTCTTACATTTTCTCCGTGGGACATCGAGGCATCAGAAGGCATGTCAAACGACAAGGGGCTTGATAGCCGTCACAAAAATCATTTCACTAAGTTACATTATAGCTCTTCGCAGTCATGCACATCCTATTAGGTTTGGAAACATTGATGTTCTTCGCAAACTTATTTTATCTTATCAGACTTGTTTACCGTGTGGGGTTTTGAAAGTTTGAACATTATCACATTTTTGAATTTTTATCTCTCTAGGTCATGCATGAAAACTCTTTTCTGATCCACGCTTATTTTCGTGACATGAAACAGTCGAATTTTCAAAAAGGGAAATAAAACGTGTTTGAATAATTAACATTCATTAACGAGCTCCTCTCAGACAAGCCATTTCTAAAAATCAGAAAAGGCCGTTTAACAGCGGCAATACTTAAATACACAAAAGAAGCCTGCTGCAGATTAATGCATTTCAGAACAAATCTGATGTGCTTTCAGGAAATTTCATTGATCAGCAGACTACCTCATCACACAGTTATCTGATTAAAGGCAGCAAGACCTGAGACCACGATAACAAAAAAAAAAACTCAGTATAATGTAATATCATCTCGCAAACAGGGACCCGCTCATGCAGAAGGCACTTAGCACAGTTAATTATAACAACTAAGTGACTGCTTTCTGTTGAGATTATTTTAATGACTTGGTTTATCTGGGAGGTTCACAATAGGATCAGAGGCTCCGGATTGCGAACTCTTGGCATCTGGCTCCTCCACTGTACAAACACACATCCTCATTTATTTCAGATTAAAAGGCAAACAATCAAATCTGGTGAAGCTACTTTACATAGTACTGCTGATTAATAACTGCAAGTGGTGCACAGCCTCTGTAAACATGCCCTCCCTGGAGTACACAAGGTCAGGCCTCCTTATTAAGCAGAAGCGCACGATATTATATCCGTGTAAAAGTGTCGCACCTTCGAGTTCCTTTGCCGGGGCTGCGCTTATCGTATTAAAAAAGCCTTTTAGTCACCCTTTTAACCCTTAAAAAGCTTCTATCAAGTATAATCAGCAAAGACATTCAGCAGAGATATTATAATGTTCCTGCCACTTGAAGAGCGCTGGTAAATCACTGCTTGTGGACGTTTTGAATGTTTCTCCTGCTCCAGACGGACTCGTTACGGCTGTATCTGTGTACGGCTCTATAGATCACAGGATTTGTCATCATGTAAACAATTAGCCACCTCTCTTCCCGCTAATGAAACTTTATCTCATCGTTACACTGTAAGCTAGGATTTTCAACGAGCTGCACAGGGACGTGGGGACAAATCGTTACGTGTCGGAAATAACGGAGGGTGTCCGAGCGTATGCTTGAGAGAAGGACGAGCCTCCGTGTATCTCCCGCGTGTCAGGGTTTCCGGAAACATTCTCCGGTCGGCGGATCTCGATAACGTCAACAAGGGGTGGATGTAGCCGGTGACGAAGTGCCTTTCGCAAATGCGACATTAATATTCATGAGTGTATTAAGTATTTTGCAACTGACAACAAAAACATAAAAAAAAAAAAAAAAAATTACCACAGAAGCATTCTAGTCCTTATATTTTTAACAGTTTCATATGTTCATTTGCATGCCTGGCCTGAATTTACAGCCCTCTCTACATAATCTTATGCTGTTGACAGGCTTTTAAAAATTCATAATTTATTAACTACCTATTGAATACGGGCTTCATTTGTCTGAGAGCTGTTGCCCTCCTAAGATATGGAGAGTTCACCTCGGCGTTTCACGCGGACTCCTCGGCGAGTCTCACCCGCAGATACCCCCGCGAGGCGTTAAATCCGCTAGCCACGCACTCCCCACGCCAGGATCACTCCTGCGGACTCCCCGGCCTCGTCCAGAACCTCGTTAGCCTAATTCCACGCGGCAGCTAGCTTCCAGGGCGGCCTTTAAGGGCTGCGAGGCTCCGGCCCGGTTGCCCTGTCACCGGCTGGGTAAATAACTCACTCTCCCCAAGTATCAGACGCCTCATTTTCGACAGGTTTAATAGCTGCACGCACGTAGTGAGGCGAATCACTGTAATTTTTGCCAGTGAATGTTTGTGTTTGTTTGTGTCTGATATTTCCCTGGCAGGTCCAAACACGCAACTGATGTCAGTCAATTGGATTTTTCCTTGACATTTTCTGGCCATTATCGTTTCTGTGCTTGTCGCTGAGTATTTCCACATCTCTTGGCAATTGGTCCTGTTAGCACACGCTTGCTAACCCTAATTGCTCTATTGACAACAGCATTTGCATAAGTCCACGCCCGCGGTGTAGATCCAAACGCAGGGCGAAGGCAGAGCGGCGGCGAGGGCCTATTGACAAACAGGACGTGTCACTTTATGCATGATAAATGCGACGTAACAGGCATGCGGGGCAGGTGAGCCACCCCATACGGTCGCATTTTAAGCGGGGCTGGGCAAAGAAAGAGCACACAAATATGGACCCCAAAATATGTGTGTCAGAAAGGATTTTATTCACAATTACCTTTCAGCCACCTCCCAGCACACATATGTATGTTTACCACTGTTTAGAGGGCCTTGGACCGGACTTGTAATATCCACTGCTGTACACTACCGCGAGTGTAAATATGTATCATACGCAAAATCCTTTTTAAACATGTAAACCTATATTATACCTGCCTTGAATTAAACCATACATCCATCTTCCCACTGCTTATCCCGGTTATGGTCACCTGGAGCCTGTCCTGGGCAGTGCAGGGCAGGGCACACGCAGACACATGCAGGGACCGACTCGGGACTGGAAATTTCAAGACACCAATCAGAAGGATCAGCAGAAGGAACGGCAGGGGACACAGGGAGAACACGCAGAGTCCAGTCACACGGAGCGAGGCGCCAATCGGACCCCAAACCCCGAGCCTCGTTGCCCCCCTGCCCCAAATTAAATCCTCAGCTTCTGAAATATTTTATGCTCCCCCCTCGACACAGCTAAAGGAGAACTTCCGCTGCAAATGTCCCAGATGCAACTTTATCGACTTGATTGGGTGGTTTAAATCCTCTTATCTAAAATGTGTAACAGATGGATGTTTGGCTGTGGGGTCAAAGGTCAATTCTGACAACGGAGGCCTTGCCTGGCCGCTCCGCTCGAATCGCCCGCTCTGCTCCGCCCCCCAGTATCACGGGTCTGCCGTCACCATCCTATAAACACCGGCAGCCCGTTACCAATCCTTTCGTGACACGTTAGGAAAATGTGAAATTACATTTATTGCTTGGTACCTCTGCTAAACGGGCTAATCATCGGTACGATTTCCCTGGGAAAACACGGAATATGTAAATGGCTTTGCAGACGAGCGGAGCTGATCCTTAGTTCCGTTTCCCTGCCTCTGCCGGAACCCGCCTCCATCACAGCAGAGGCCCTCTCCGCCGCCTGGGCCTCCGCCTGCAGGAGCGGGCCGTCTTCCCGCTCCCCTCTGCCGCGGCGGCCCGACACTAGCGACAGGCTAATCTCGTTAATCTGCTGACCCCGCTTCTGGCCTCCGCGCTGCCCTCTCCCCGGCCGCCTCCCCGCCTCCTACGGCCTTGTCGGTAATTGGTCTTTTCTTTCATCCGGCCTCGGCGTGCGGACGGCGGTCGCGGCTGCTCACTGACCCGTTAGCTACATTAGTGACCTTCACCCTGTTCTTGCCACTTTCATTAGCTCCCTTTTCATCCCGCAGGTGACCTTTTATTTCCATAGACGCCCCCATTTATTTTTTCTTGAAAAGTCGTATCAATTAATAAGAATTAATTCGGACGAGGTTCAAGTTATCTTCAGCCAATTATAAATAACCGTCCTATCGAGCTGAAAGCTCGACAGGAGGTGAATGCAGACAGCTCCTCTTGCGTTCGAGGCGTGTTAAAAACCCTAAAATTTTGACAGTCTCGTAACTCCTGTTTAAATATTTGCTGGGCAAATGTTCCCGGTTCGGTTATAAAAGCCGCTCCGCATCGTCGCCTCCCGCTGCTGTGGTTTGGGAGGCTGCCTGGTTCTCTGCAGAGCTCCGGAAAGAAAAATCGGCATGGAGCAGGAACGCGGTTAAACACGCCGCTCGCGCCGCACGACTTCCTGTCGCCTAGCTGACCCGCCATCGCTTCATTACGGGGCCTACCCTGACCCGCTCCTGCCGCCGTGTCCCGGGTCGGGGACTCGACCCGCGATTCGCGTGTCGGAACAGCAGTTCTGAACGCGGCCGCACCGATACGGAGACGGACAAACCCGCCGCAGCTGGGCCCGTTTTAAAGGACGACGCCGGGACCGGAGGCTGGATCCAGAGTCACCTCGGAGGGCACTGCCGGTCTGACGGCGGGTCGCAGAGCTGTCGGGACCTCATCCAGGCTGAAAAACAGCACCAGAGGCAGAACCTGCAGGAGCGCTCGGGGCTACACCTGCAGCGAATAGTGTCACCGCTTATTAGCCCAGCAAACGCGCGTCATCTCCTCTATTTAACGTAATCATTTCACAGGTGTTAAGTACCACAGTTTATCGCTTCTTCCCGGCCGATTAATAATTAGTTTTCTCCACTCGTCATGCTAAGGTGCCTCATTCCCCTAGCGCTCATTGTCTGGCTTAGGCGATGTGCCCTTTCTAAAAATGTTGTTTTGGCTCCTAATTGAGTCTAATACCACGTAACCTAAGGCCAGGCTGACCATGAAGGTAAACACTATTTAAATGCAGTTTTAGCTGGGCGCTAGCTTCACGCCTCCCATACAAATGAGCATGTAAGTCTATACCTCTTCATCTTATTAATTTCTCCATTGGCCGTTGTTTATAAAAAGGCCAACATACCTGTGAGGTGATGTGAACATGACGTGAACTGATCACAAGCCAGATCCCCGTGAAGAGACCAGGCTGCTCAGGCACGCTGTGAGGAACCAAGAAATTAGGCCTTCATTTTACCCATAATTCCCTGATTTGTCCATGTTACCGTCAATTCCTAGCATTGATTCCAGAATTAAGAACGCAATGACCACTGTTATTCTTAAAAGTCTACATGAAAACCTTCTGAAGTGTCCCTGAGTTTTTGTTCCCCTTCTTCAGGAAAGTTCTTTGTGCGTGTTTCAATGCCGATGCTGACTCTGATGGGCGGAGGGGGGGGGTTCGGCTGAGGAACGGCTCGCGTAGGTGATGCGCTTTTGTGAAGTGCCCCCCTTTAGGGCCCCCCCACGCCATTGCCATCTTTTTCCTGCAGCTTTTACAAAAACTCCACTTCGTACGTCCCCCAAAATCACAGTAACACTTTGAATTTCTCCAAAAAGTAAATACACCTCCCCTGCTAAAGTCCCCCCCCCCACTGTAGTATTATTTTACATGACTCTGCACGGGGGGGCTAACAGACAGACGCTCCTGCTCAGGTCCCGAAAAACGAGCAGAGGGCAAACAAAGGTCCCGTTTCACAAAGCAGGTGTACCAGCCTCAATACAGGCCGTATTTTCGCAGCCCGCTCGACTGTGACCGGGCTCAATTCCCCTTTGTCACCGGGTCCCCTCGCAGGGTCCGGCACATTCCTGTGCCATTTCCGAGTTTGGGAGTCTGCCTTTGATGCTGGTGCGGGACAGAGAGAGATGGGATGGTGATATCCGAAACCAGAAAAGGAATGTTAAACGTATCGGGCCCAGAAAACTGCCGTGGTTGTGGAGAATAAAATTTGATTACAGACTAATAAATTAAAAGCAGGGTGTCTGAGTTTCATAATGAACATTTGAAACATTAACTGCCTTTTACTCCATTGCAATCGTTATGAAATGTATCAAATTCATTATCCAACATATTAGAGGGAATTCCTAATTTATATTATGCAGTTTGTGCGTGTGTGTGTGTGTGTGTGTGTATTTGTTTTATTCAGTCCATTAGGGTTGTAACTATGTACAAACAATCCATTGCAGGAAATATGGGGGCAGATCATGTTAGGATATTTTGAGGGTTACTGATTGCTATTTCAATTATTGGCTCTTCAAGAGGAATTAATATTCCAGCCATCCACCGTAAACTAAATTACCTGCTGATAAGTGGGAATTTACGTATTAAAACATCAGCAAATTCTAATTTGAATTAATGCAAAATAAAACATTACATGAAACAAATAAATACAAATATTACTGTTCTTGTAGCCTTATAGTCTGAACTGCATGAATAATAAATATAAATAGTTATGAGTATGATAATTTTAACTGGTTTTGCTACTGACAGAATCGGAAATTTTTGCAGAAACCAGTTACTGGTTTTTCACTGGAATCGTCCCGTGTGGGTCTGGGCGGGATGCGTCTCGGTGATTATGAGGCACGTACGGCTGGGAGGGCGGGGGCCACTGCGGGCTGCAGGACAGGTAAATTAGGAGCGTAAAGCGGGGTGAGAAAGGCCAGGCCTCTCGTTATACATCGGCCTGCATTTAAAGGATGGGGAGCGGGGTTCACGGCCAGGAGGAATATTTGACAGAAACGTAAGCAGAGTGGGCGGGGGGGGGGATTAATGAGCAGCTTTGACTGGGGGCTTTGTGCTCAAAATGCGACCGGGCGACTCAGAAACATCGACCCTTTGTCACTCAGCGGCTGCCTTGTTCGTCACCGGGTGTCACTCGGGGTGACAATGAAGTCCAGGGAACTGACTCTTCACAGCAGAACTTTGTCTTCCTGGTCAGTTTATTCTCTTACCATCACCTTCCTTATTTT
>JAODLC010000047.1:15982169-15992919 GCA_026781145.1 Hippopotamyrus pictus
CTAGGGGAGGGTGCAGGGGGATGGTGGGGGGGGGGCAGATTCGACCTACACCTTAGCGGGGTATTTAACATGCAGGCCTTCAGAGACCATTTAGGAGCAGCCCGGCTAGCAGGAGCGCGGCCTCGGCGGCGGGGCCCTGAAAATGGGCCAGCAGATAGAGAGAGAGGCGGCCGTAGCCCGGAGCTGCCGCGGGTCCCAGGAGCCGCCTCCGCCACAGCCGGCCATACGAATGGGCAGCAGAGTATGTAAAGTGTGCATTACGGCAGTGCCGGCAGCCCCCCGCGCCCCCCCGCGCCGCTTAACAGCCCATTTAGCACGGCCCACCACCGAGGGCGAGGACTTCTGTCCTTCCAGGAGTCAGGCGGCCCTGACGCTTTAATTAAGACAAAGTTGCCTGTGTGCATTCATTAGTCTCCCGGAAATTGTGCACAATTAGGACAGCGTCTCTTTATACTAATTTCCATCCATCCATCCATGTTCTAACCACCCCTCCCAGTCAGGGCGATGATGATGATGATGATGATAATAATATTAATAATAAAAATAATAATAAATAAATATGATTATTATCCACATT
Source organism: Hippopotamyrus pictus (assembly GCA_026781145.1). Lineage (NCBI taxonomy): Eukaryota > Metazoa > Chordata > Actinopteri > Osteoglossiformes > Mormyridae > Hippopotamyrus > Hippopotamyrus pictus. Next base: position 15,982,747 of record JAODLC010000047.1, read on the forward strand.
TGCTTAACCCAAGTCAGGGTCATTGTATTTCTTATCTTTATAATAATAATAATAATAATAATAAGTAAGTATAAAAGCAGGTGGAAAGACTTTAATTAAACTGGAAGATCTCCGGGTTTTATTTTTTCTAGACAGTGTATTTTTAGATGCTATCAAATTAAACAGTTATAAATGCCTAGAAAATGTAAATCAAATAAAATTTTTAAATGCTGGTTGAGGCTTAATTCAATTAATTCAGAAAGGTAAACAAAGGTAAACCATGAAACTAGTACTGTCCACTTTTGCAAAAAAAATTCTGTTTTTCATTGTTTGTGTATAAGGTTTTATTTGAGCTTGGGGTTAACCACTGTTTATAAATCTGTTGTCTTCAATTGCTCCCAAAAATGTATATTACTACAATTTGTGGGTTGATGTAAGGCAGCGATGGGCAATTTTATCCGCAATGGGCCGGTGTTTATGCGGGTTTTCACTACAAATCCCTAATTATATTACTAATTAGAGGACTGATTGACTGAGGAGTCCTCACACCTTGGTTTGAACAGCTGACCTACAGTAAAGGTTACCCCCAAAACCTGCACACACACCGGTCAGTTGCGGATAAGATTGCCCGCCCCTGGTGTAAGGTGTTAAACACGGCGGGCGGGGGGGGGGCTGCCCCTGACAGAAACTTAAAAATTCTAAACTACAGTGCACTGTTGGCATGACACTAGGAGGTCATTCTGATGGTCAGAGGCAGCAGCAGACATTTGCACTGATGAGTCGTGACTCTTCTTGACAGTAGTGGCTTGTTTTTTTCACGCTGTTGAGGGGGCACTCAGGCGACTCATGGCTCGCTATGGCCGCAGTGTAAGTACCGAATTACAATTTCACCCACAGATGTTTCTACACATCTGCCATTCTGATTTTTCGCCATTCAGATCTCCTCTGGGCTGAATTTCCTCGTAAATATGTGCCTTTTTTTTTTTTGCTCTCATCGCCCTCTTCCAGCGCCGACGGCTGCTGACGCGTGTAAAGCATTCTGAAATAAAACGTTCATCCTTTTATCGGCCTGGACTGACAGACGACAAATGCACCTGAAATTGCTCCGCGAAAGACGGGGGATTGGTCGCGTGGGGGGGGGAGACGGCAGAGATAACGGCGGCCGTTGATGCTTAATCCGGCACATACCGCTCACACGTCGTAACCGCGAGTCAGCCAATCACACGCATTCTCACACCGCATCTCCCTCGATCGTTTTCCCCATTTAGTTTAATTACTACATGATTAATAATATGATTAATAATATTATGACATGTGTGAAGGAAACCAAATTATCTGTGCAGCACAACAGAGGAAAACACTGTAATTAACAGTGTAAAAAGCACGGCAAAGCAGATCAAAATGTAATCCTTTAAATTACTGCATATTATTGTATATTATTCTGCCTGTACCTCATGACCCTGACTAAGATATGTGGCTGAATGTGATTGGTTGGATCTTCGCAGCAGCCATGGCATCAATGATGGACTGACGCTTTAGCTACTTATTTCTGTCCGGCGTTACCGTGGCGCTGAGGCATGGCTATGCCCACAAAGTGCAAAATGGGACGGCACCGACGTTCCCCTCCAGACCGGGGGGGCGTGGGCGGAGTCACACGGACCTGGATGTGGATAAGTGGCCAGCTTCCCGCAGGACGCCGCTTAAACTCCTTTCTACCTCACAAGGATATTTAATTTCGTGGTTGCAGAATGTTAATGTAATTTTACCACCCTGACAGTGTATCATCGCATATCGCGGCTTCAGCGTGGGGACAGCCTGACCCCGCTCGCTTATAAAGTGCCTCATTTCAATTCCCAGTGTCACACCTCCCCAAACTAATAAGACCGGGCGGCCGGCCGCGCTCTCCTAATTGGCGGCGGCCGCGTTCGGGATGTTATTCTGGGACTCTTCATACATTTCCAGGGCAGGAGACCCAGGTGGGCGTCCCACTAATTCACTAAAATTGGCACATGCCACGAACAAACTCACCTAAGTGGGCGTAAGCTGTGGGATTATGGGATCTCGGCAGCGGAACGGGACCAAGCTTATTACTCGAGAGCTACGCGTCCGGCCCTCCCAGGTCCCTGCGGTAAATTAGTACCGCGCTATTCTGATAGGCGTAAATGGCTAATAGGTAAAGGAACACCAGAAAAAGGCAACTCCAATGAAGGGCACCTGTAAGTAATTATGAGGGCATTAATCCAGGCGGGCAGCGCCGGCGTGTGCTGGGCTCGCATTTCATGCCGGCCTGGCTGCATGGCACATGAACACACCGCTCACGGCAGACACTTTGGGGGGGAGGGGCATCTGAATCCCATGACAAAAAAATAAAACAACCTTCCGCTGTCATGCCATGACTTCCGAATGAGCTGTGGCAGCAGGTTGGCACCCCCCCGTCGTCACGGGGACGTGACACAGATGAGCCTAAGTGGGGGCTGCGACCCTGCCGGTGCAGCCTCTCTCTCCCTCGCTCGCTCTCTCTCTCCCTCGCTCGCATCGTGCGAATGCCACACCCACTTTGATCTTCACCCGAGTCACGCTGGGCTTGCTGGCCACGCTGGGGCCCACGAATCTGAAATGCATTGAAGCCCAGCAGCAATCGCCGCAAAAGATGAAATACAGACGGGTGGTGATGTGGGGGGGGGGGGGGGGGGGGCTGAACCATTCACAGATAGCCAGCTCCCGGCATGCGATAAGGTATTTCTGATATTCTTCAAGGACTAATAAAGCCCAAGTCGAGTGCAAACAAAGGCTCCATTTTCCTGGGGAAATATGATCCGATCCTTTGCGGCCGCCAAATACGGAGGGCTATAAAGGCCGGCATTGAGGGGGTCGCGCTAACCCGGGGTATCCGACGGAGCCCAGGTAACCTTAGCTTCCAATTAAACGCCATTTCCTGCAACGGACAATGTGGGACAAGCACAACACGAGAAAGGTGGGCCTCGCGCACCACAATAGCGCACGTGAGGAACCACTCCACACCCGGGGACCTCAAAGGGCTCAGTCTTCAGGTCTGATAAATTAATATTCACATGGAGCCAAGGTAATGAGATTTAAGCATCGAGAAGGACAATCCACATTTCAACAGTTAATAATTTTACATTATCCATCAAGATTGCATACACCCCACCCCACTCCCCCTCCGACAAATTACGCTGAGAGGCCTTAACTATATGTGACGAAAAATAATTACAAAAAATACGAATAGTGCAGGATGCATGAGGATTCAGATGGGTGTCCGCTCCAAATTCCCACTCCTGTTGCGATTCTGGTCTGCATGATATTTCTGTTATCCTCCCCTGGTTTTCCGGATAGTTGTAAAGTTACCTGGGAATAAGGAAGTAACTGACTGTAGCTACGGCATGTCGGTATGCCCCTGTTATTAGACAGCACTGTGATGACATGCTAACATACCTTAATCCAATAAAGTACTTAATACCATAAGTAGCAAAGCAGCATGGTTGTACAATAAGATTCATAAACTAGGGAAAAAAAATAAAATGAAATCCTGAAACTTGTGTAATTCGGCTTATAAAGTAATATTACTTAGCACAACCGAGCCACATTCATACTGGTACAAAGTCAGTTGATTCTGGTTCTGCTAAAATGGTGAAAAGAAGCTTAATTCTGTTGATCTCTCATTTGGGGATGTGTTCAAAGAGCATGAACTGGAAGTAATGAGATACTTCGAATGAAATTCTCCCCTCATGAAAAGACGGCTGATTTCTCTATATCTAATATACATAATGATGACTTTAGAGAACACTGTGGGTGAAAGGAAGAAATCAGGACGTCTAATTTAGCCAGGGAAATGTATAGTAGCCATACTTACTGATTTTGTATATATGGTCAGAATCCACAGGCGCTCATTCAGGTAAGCATTGTGACCGAGTATTTGGTGACTTTAAGCTCCTTGACTCATAATAATGGCTAAATGTGTATTTTGGAGTGAACCCAGGACCCTTAGCTGAGACATCGGCGAAGGCTGAGCAGTCGAACCGTTTAGCACCGTGGCGCAAACAGCCGCAGGGTTGGAGCGTGAGCCCGGTAAGGTCAGGCGCGGGGCACTCAGGCGAACGCGGCACTTCGCGAGCGGGAGAAGCCCACGCAGATCCTGCGCTAGCGGCTCGGGCTCTCCGCCGCTAAGCTCCGCGCGAGCCGACACCAGTCTGTGAAGAGTTGCGGCGTTTCCCGGGCTGTACATTGTGTGATCACATCTTTGGGAGTCAAGTCGAGCGACCTTACCAAAGGAAAATGGGCAGACTTCACATAGCCCCCTCCCCCTGAATGAAAAGCCTAAAAGAAAACACCCCCCCCCCCCCATTCAGAGGAGTGGGAACCTAACCCGGGTATTCATTTATTTGGCTCAACCCCCGGAACAAAGACATTCAGTACTGTAACGTATTTACATTTCCCATTCTGATCCGTGTTATTTTAATGGGTAAAGCATCCTTGGCTCGTACACAGACCCTATTATTCAAAGCGGGACCTGATTACTGACTTCCACATCAGCTGACTGAACATTGAAGCTCTCACACAAACAGCTCAGGTGTTCAGGTACAGTGCGTGTTTATTCTTTAACCTCACGACCTGAGCTGAACAGCCCGAGAGTCAGTCGGCAGCGTGTGGCTAGGGCCCGTGTGGCGCTCGCCGTTAGAGACGCGTGTATTAGCTTAGCGCTAATACTGCGCAAGAGCGAACAAGCAGTGAGCAACTTTAACTCGGATCGCAAAGGCCTGCTAAAAACACACAGAGGTCTGCGGACGGGCAGACAAAGGCGGCAAATATATGGCTTTTGTTTGTCCATTTCCCTCTAAATCCAAAGTGAGACCTACGGAGGAGCCCGACCGCTGAAACACCAGCCGGGTGGCAGAGTCTCTGCGAGCAGAATCTCGGCCTCATCTGCGATTAATCACACGATAAGAAGAGCGCCGCTGTCTGAAAATGGTGCTCCGCTATCGTGCTAGCTGGACAGAGATAACGGGGAGCCGATGTTTAGCCTGGGCTGGCAAAGCATACCCTACCCACGCTGGTGTTCAGGCCTACCATCTGGTTCTTATCAGCGCTGCCTGCGTGTGCGTGAGTGAGTGTGAGTGTGTGTGTGCGGTCTCAACCAAGTTGACCCTTGTGCAGGGGGAACCCCGCCCACCTCCAGGTCCAGCAGGATGAGAGGCCCCAGTCATCCCTGTTCCGTTTGCTGATGTAAACGACGATAACGACTGCAAAGCATCCTGGGTAACCGCGTGCTGGAATGTGACAGCTGAGAGTGTGCTGGACATAGTCAGACAGACTTATTTCATTTTGTAACGTCATATTATAGCTAAACTTAATTTCGCTTTGTCTAAATTCTTCATGCACGTTAGCGCTCACTAAAGTTATACGCTGTAGACATGCAATGGATACTATTTCCTGTGTACTTTATTTAGCACAATTACAAACTTTTTTTTAAATTTTATATTTAATTTTTATGCGAGGCAGTATTTTATTCATTCAGGCATCTGCCGCCCATTTCCCCTGAGGGGGACACTACTTTAAACTATTTTTATTATTTGGCTTTTTTATTCCACAAAGAAAAAAATACAAAAGATAGAATGATAATTTTTTTAATTTTTCTAAAATTAATAATATTTTTAATCCATTATATTTAAGAGATGCATTTTGCATTTGGTGACTGGCAGCATTTAAGTTGTCTGAGAGGAATATTTTAATTATGGGGATCAGCCTGGCTGGTTATGTGACCCTAATGCAGTTAGTGCATTTCCTTCATTTAAATGGAAAATCAGACGCTGGGATCTAGTGGCCTTCAGGTCACATGACAAAACCCAGGCCTGAGTTCCAGAACAGATAAGAATTAACCCCCGACGGAAGAGAAGTTTTAAGAAAAGTACGAAAACGGCTGATGGGATTAGACAGGGATCGATACCTCCCGCTGAGAATCATGTACAGTATCACGCTGGGATGAGCACAGAGCACCAACAAGCGGGGGTGGCGGGTTTACCCTCGATGCTTTATTTGGATATGAGGCCCCCGTACACATTGCTTGGCAAACAAAACCACTCATTTCCTGGGTGCCCCCCTCATTTAATTCCTCTTCAGTGGCTGTTCAGGGGCAAGGAGGATGAGGATCCTGGCGGAGAGTGACTCAGGGACTCTGCGTTAGAGGAGGATGAGGATCCTGACAGAGAGTGACTCAGTGACTCTGCATTAGAGGAGGATGAGGATCCTGGCGGAGAGTGACTCAGTGACTCTGCATTAGAGGAGGATGAGGATCCTGGCGGAGAGTGACTCAGTGACTCTGCGTTAGAGGAGGATGAGGATCCTGGCGGAGAGTGACTCAGGGACTCTGCGTTAGAGGAGGATGAGGATCCTGGCGGAGAGTGAGTCAGGGAGTCCATATAAAAGGAGGATATATATATTTCTATATAGTAGTTATTTGAGTAATGGGAAAAGAACATTTCAAACTATTCTAAGCTTCTTTACTGATTCAGAAACTCCTACACACTGTAAAACACGAAGACGTGTCCCAGAAAAATATGACTTCTGGTGCTTTTAAGTACATACCCGATGGAAATTAGCATGCCGCCACATTCAATGGCTGGTGATTGTAATGCCCGGCAGCAGAGAACGAAATGAACCACTCTAAATAAATAATGCTTTGATTATAACGTATATTAGCGTATTATAAATTCATATCCTCTCTCACACATGCAGAATCAGTTTAAAAGTGTAGACGTATACGAGATTGGATGCCGTGTAATCGATACACACTGTGTTTACTATTGTTTTATGCTCTGTGATATTAAGTTAACTTTATATATCTATACATAAAGTCAAATTGCAGATCAAATGTGTTTATCATAAACAATAGTGACACAAACACGCTGTGTCTGGGGAATAATTTTCACCAAAAAATTGAGGTTTTTTTAGTTCCTCCAGAAATATGGAGGTTGGTGTCAATTTCCAAACACTTTTTAACAGATTATTCATCAGCAAATTTTCTAGCCAAATTCTCTCCCCCCTCCCACTAAAAATAATTCCTTACGGCTCTATTCGGCATGACACGGAAAAGGAGAGAATCCTGACACGAGTGCTGACGATGCACAGAACACCACCGCTGCTTACCTTATTACTCAAATTTCCCCCGGAACGTTCCCAGCGGCTCGGGACGACCGGGCCAGACAGCACCCGGCTGCGCTCCGAATTGTCTCAGGGGAAAGCCACGGTGGGCGAACGGTTTTTTAAATATTTGCAATTTTTTTGGAGATATACACAAACTTTTTTAAATATTTGCCACCAGCACCAGTGCCGGATACTCCTCTGGCTTCCCGACTACTATATGCCCTCGTGATCTGATTATAACTGGGTGCAGCATTCTTCCAGGGACATGCCTACAAGATAATTTGCTGTCAAAACGACAGGCTGGGTTTTGTCAAAAGCAGTACCATTCATTTCTCCTTGCCAAATTTTGCATGGCTCTCTCCGGAAAAAAAAAAAGCTTTTGTTAGGCTCGATGCTCTCCATGGCATGACAATCCTTCAACTACCACCCCCCCCCCCGAGACACCGCTACCCCAATACGCAGATTAGCAACAGTAGCAGGTGCTGAGTGCATCTCAACGAATTTGTCTCCAAACACATGATCCACCTCCTGACTCCCGAGCCCTGACAGCCCTTGGGCTTTTCGCGAAACTGACTCTCGGTTGAGAGGAGTAGCCTTCATGTAGCAGACTCCCCCCACCCCGCTGATGCCCTGCATTGCCAAACAACGGCCAGGTCGAACACCTCCCCCCTCTCGTTTGAAGTTTTCCCAGGTCTCTGACCCCCAAGCCAGCTCATCACGGCTCTGTAATGTTCGGTGTCAGTTGGCCACTTGAGCCACTCCGGTATTCCGACGCCTACAACCGATGATGAGCTCTGATGATGCGTAAACAGTTTCGATTGAGGTAAACACCAATTACTGGTGATAGTTATTTTTGTTCTGAACGCCTTTGTGGCAAATGGGCACTTCTGTCAGGCGGGAATGTCAAAGTACTTTTGCTCTAGCGTCCTGTCTTTCCTCACCAGTATAGGCACGCACGCAGTGCCCTGGCTCAGTAACAGCGATTAAAAACCTGCTTTGTGTCCCTGCCCCCTACTGAGATCCAGAACCTTCACTTCCCTTCTCAGATTATCAGGGGACATATCTGTAATATTTCACAAGAAGCCAGTGCGCTGCGTGGCCAATATTATCTCAGCCTGGTGATTTTTCCTAGGGATTCCACTCTCCAGATTCCTCTGTCTGGCTATTGGTGGAATTTTCTTCGCCATTTTCTCCTCCAGGCCTATAGAGGGCTCTGCATTTTTTTCCCCTAGCCTCTTCCCGCCTTGACGTCACGTCACTGCGAACGTGAGAACGTGCCGCGAAATTGATTCCCGGAGACCTTTTGTTTTTTCGGCCGCCGGGCGAAAGATCAAAGGTAATCATCCTCCCGGCTGTTTCGGTAATTAGCTTCGCTGTGGAGAGGCAGGCTGCTCGTGTTGATCGAGTATTAAAACCAGGAGCCGGGGGGGGGGTTTCCGTCAGCCTCGTGGAAGGCTTGTCAGAGTCGGCTGAGAGAACAGCTGGCTGTGGGGGTGTGACAGCATGTCAGAGGGCTGCTACTTACCCCGGTGAGTTTTGAGGGCGAATGGGGGGGTATCATCCCAAACAGGTTGTCGGTGCTGCGTGGGAATAGCGACCGCTGGGTGGCTTTCGTTCCCCCCTCCCTGCGTGACATACCGCTTGGCGAACCTCGACCTCACACCGCCGGACACCCAGCTTTGATATTTTGAAATTTATTTTATTTTTTAGTCATCATGACTGAAAGCTCATTGGGTGACACTTTGGTGGTCGCCTCAGAAACAGGCAGGCTGCACACTACACTACGGGGTCGTGAGAGGCAGGGTGGCGCCCCCCACTGTTCGGGGCCTGTTTGCCTTACCACACAGCACTGGTTTCAGCCTCCCTGTTATATCAATTATTTTGTCATCTGAGCGAGATCTCACAACTCAGGATGAACAAATCATAATTAGCGCTTTCTGGGTAAACACTTTGTTCAAATGAGCGAGATTCAGAATGAAAGGGCTGTCATTACATATTTATTCATTTAGCGGGCAAAAATAAAACACTGGAGTAACAAATTTTTATTTTAAAAAATGTTTTGCAGATGTTATCTTCCTGGACACAGATATTTCGGCTTTTTGCGTGTACTGTCGTCGTTGTCAGAGATAGTTAAGATATCCTCCCTTATGCAAAGCAAGCCCGCAAAGAAAAGATACCAGGATTGGACACTGAGTACAGCGCCACCATTTTCCTGGTAATTGGCGTGCAAAAATACACCATAAAAGGAAAGTGGAGGACTCCTCGGAGTGCATGGCTGCTGGCGCGTCCCGGAGACCGCATGGCTGGAAACAAAGGCAGCCGCTTATCAGACACGTTGCTCGCTTCGTCCGAAGAGCTCCGAGGCGTTGCTGGGATGGATGCTAATGGAGGCGAGTGATAAACAAACATGGGAGCTGAGAGGCAGGCCGCGTTGGGTGGCAGGCCGCATTGCGTGAGAGTGTAAAGCAAGGACCCCACCTTTCTGTTTTTGGAGGGAACAAAGAAGAGTCATCGCCGCTCGTTTGCGATCATTTCAGCCTCTTCTACACGTGGCTTTCCTTATTTCCAAGGCTGACGTTTCATCCCCCTCCGCAGAAGCTTTATGATGCCAACTGCTCCCCCCCGAAATGATTTCTGGGTTCCCACCATGCAGACGCGCCTGCGCTCTCTATCAACCAAAAACGCTCTGTACTGAAAAAGCCCAATGATGACCCATTTGACAACAAAAAAAAAAGCCACATTAATTAAAATGTTTTCTGAGCCTGTGCAATTATAGAGGGGTTAACAGGAAATTGCTGGTTGGCTGGTTTCTAGGCGATGGTTAAGACAACTGATAACAGTAATTTTTTTCTGGGGAAAACACAGACTGCACCTGATGGTTCAGATCCGAAGGAACGGAAAGGCGGTCGGCGCTTTGCAGCCGGACTGATCCGTGCGGGCCGATTCCCGTTTACGGTCCGCTGTAAATTACCTTCTAAGCAGTGGTGCTTTTACCTGCAGACTGTACAGTTTCATACTAGAGGTGGGGGAAGGGGG
>JAODLC010000047.1:15993019-16035836 GCA_026781145.1 Hippopotamyrus pictus
GGGGGCTGGGAGCTCACATACGGTCACAGAATCTTAAGTCAGGCCTGATATCTCCGTCTCCAAAGCAGAGGGGTCCTTTGTGGTCAGGGGGCCTGCAGGACATATCAGAATGAATTTCCATATGGGGGAATATTTGTTTTTCTGGACAGGACAAAGGGTGTAATAATTAATTGCACGATTCACTGAACGGCATGGATATATAAGGCAGGGAAGGAGAAGATATATGAAATGCCCTGTTTTTTTTTTTAGGTGTTTTGGAAAAATCCTCACCAAAAAAAAAAAACACATCACCAAACCAGTTATTCAAATCATTTAGATTAATCACTTAACAACTGTTCCATATTACATCCTAATTAAGATATTAAAATTATTTTGCACGGCAAAACTGATTTACTGGTTTAATTTGCCTTATATTTACACAATATTTGAAAAAATAATTTATTTAAAATATATATATATTTTTTGTCTGTCAACTGTGATTTTTTTTTTTTTTTTTTAAGTCTTAAGGAAGCCGCTTCCAACAGCGGGAAGCTACGGAGTCTGGAATCTGGAATGCTGATTCGGAGGGATGTTTCTACGGCATCGGCGTTTGAAAACGTCTGAAAATAAAACCAAAAAAATACCGCTCATCACAGGGTAAAGGCTCATTAAGGCCCAAGTGTTTTAACGCCATCCTAAGTTATTTCCGAAGAGAGAAAATTAAATTCCCCGCTAGGTTTCATAGCATTCCCCTGAAAATGAACGAGAGGTTTTATTAGAGAGGACACTTCATTGTTAGCGATTTCATAACCAAGCCGCATAATGTCTGCGGTGCCATTTAGCTGTTCCCTCGCCTTGTTTATGCACTGCCTCCCTCCGTTCCAGAGGACGCCTCAAACCTGAAGACCTCGCGCGCTAAAGGTTAACAGAAAGCGACTTATTAAAGGTCCGCTGTTAATTAAGCCCCACGCTGGCCGGCCTGTCCTGCTCTCCGGTTCTCCAGTGCACGTGATCAGGCAGGAGTTTCCGTGTATCCCGGACTCGGCCGTAAAGCGAAAGGCCTTCCAAACACTGCCCTAATAAGGGCTCTGTCTTTACTATGCAGACACCGTGAGCTCACAACATGGCCTCGGCCCCCATATTTCAACATCTTAAAACGAGCGACTCCAGTGGATGGGGTTAACTGTCAGCACCGAGCCCTTAAACTGAATTCCATGTGCGTGCCGGTGACTGCCAAATTAGGTCGCAATATAAAGTTGACGGTCACTGTATAAATCAGCCATTTGGCAGGGAGGACTCTTAGATAGACCACTGTGATAAAACTCCTCAACAAATATATATTTTTAAAAATATACAGCTAAATGGAAAAAAAAAGCCATTTTGAATGGCAATGGAATCAAATCCAAAGCTGGCTGTAGAGTCCATCGCAGACCCAAGACGGTACCAGTCCCAGAAGAAATTAAATTCAAACCCATTATTGTTGCCTGAAAGTCTGTAACTGTCCCGAAACGATGACATCATCTTTCCAGCAGTGGCCCATAATCCTCCTCTATTATTTTCAGCTGTTCCACGCTGCCCTCCGATCAGTTTTAGCTGACCCATTTTGCCGTTTCCTTTTGTTTTTGTCAATCGCTCTCTCTCACACAAACTTATTTGGCCTTTGGTATCAGAAGCCTTGGGCTATACGTCCTATTGCAACAAGGTGTTTCTCTTGAAATTGGTAAAACACGGTTTATAAATTTATAAAGCGCAAATCATTTCTGAGTGAAATTTAAATTATGCATTGTTATCCATCTCGCTAATCTTCATATAACCTATTCGGCCCGGTTCCTGCAATCAAACAATGATTCGCACATTTAATAACTGGCACGGTGCAAAATTCTCGCGTAATAACCACGGCCTCACCTTTTTAAAATATTCATTTATTTTAGCCAGACGCCATAAATGGCGAGATAAAAACCGAGGCAGGTGTGGAAGCAAAAAAAAAAAAAAAAAAATAGAATAGAATAGAATAAAATAAAAATGCACTGTAGGATTCTGATAAATTTAAGCCTTTCTAAACCAAAACATCTGTAGGCCTATGGGCTGTCAAGCCAGATCTTCAAGCTGAGGAAGATGGTTTACACTCCCAATGCAGAGCGAGGGGTCTGGCCCATTTAACGCCAGGCCTGAGTGTTCCTCCTTTTGTAGTGGTTTAATCAAGTTCCCCTGCTTGTCAGCGTTTGCACGCTAATCCAGCAACGCACGACGAATGCGGCGTGGACCTGTAACCTGCCTTTGTGTGTCGGGCTCACATGAGAATGCACCCGAACGCCACTGGACGGCCCCCGAAGATTAAGACTGAACCAAGTGGCAGCCATCCCCACCAAGGCTAATGCCCTTCAAGCATTGTCTTGTGCCCAAGCCGCAGATATGACGGTTGAAGCTCTTCTCTTCTCCATCCCCGACGAATGACCGTATTTTAAGGTAAAAAATTTCCTTATTCGTTACAGGGCTGATGAATCCTAAGAGCTACGCCATTCTGAACCACATTATGCTGCTTAGCGTTAATTTCACAATGTGTTTTTTTCTTTTCTTTACCATCACAGAGCATCTCCTGGGCTCCGTTGACGTTGTAAATATGTTCGGCGCTGTCCGAACTAATTTCTGCTACATATCCACTCTGGCAGCGGCTTTTATGCTACAGGGGACCCCTTCTCCAGTCTGGGCTCGACCTGAAGAGCGGAACGGCCTGTTTATGCATGACCCCGGCTTGTTTGTTCATCTGTCGCTTTTGCATATCCGTGCCGAACATGAAAGACCATCGTCTCCGTGACGATTCTCGGATCCACGCGGCCCAGAACCTGACGGATGCAGGGCGTTGTTCTCTTCTTTTGTGGCTGACACAAACGGCCTGAGTTTTTTTTCCAAATGGCTACCTAATGAAGAAGTGACTCGCAAAAAGGAAAGATAATTCAGTCCCTGCTGTTTAGTGGGATTTTTATACATTATTTTATATTACATTAAATGCTTTTCAACATATTTCAATTGTGTTATAATAATATGCTCAAAACTGCATTATTTAATTTAATTTTTACTCTGTAGGTAATTCATAATCCTGAAACATATTCAAGATAACATAGGCTAGAAGATATTTTTATATAAATTGCACATTCCCCCTTCTGTATTGTCTAAGTAAATTGAATAACAGCACATCATACACTGTAATTGGCAAGTCACATAAAGCCATTTCAATCTGGTGAAATATTTCTATTATATTATTTTCGGTTACATTTCTCTGTGTTGGTCTCAATAAGGTATCAGAGAAATCCACAAAAATAAATCTAAAGTCAATAATTTTAATTCTAGCTCCGGTCCTAAAGTCAATAATTTCTTGTTTAATATAATCGTCGACACAATTATCTTTTGGGGGGAGCGGGGGGGGCATTTAGAAGGAATAAAGGCACTTCATGCATCTGAAGGTTTCCTCGGGACGGCTGTGTCAGTAAAAGGGAGCCCCGGATCGCGTTTAACCACTGCGGCGTTTCTGTTAAACGTTTATTCAGAAGAAAATCGTGGAGAAAAGGCAGAGTGGATTTAACAGGCTGAAGGTTGGGACCTTCAGCTTTTCCATAGCAACACAGGGAAACACAGGAAGGATTATGCGGGAATGCAATTCATGACCTCGCCAACTTCAGCACTGCCGAGGCTGACGGCACGACGTGGCATCCTGATGAATGATAAGTGAGGTCATTTATTGCCTCTCAGTCTGTATGTGCGGGTGACTCAGAACACAGGAGCACTTCAGGTACATCTATTACTAATTTACTCAAAGTGTACAGAAATTAGGTAGCTGGGATTATCAGCACAGCATCAACATGGCTACCACTTCTATAATAAATACACTCCCCGCGTGTGCATGCCTGTGAGTGTGTGCACTGCAGTGTAAATGTCATTATAACTTATATTGTATCAATAGAACAAATTAAGAGGTCCAAGAGAAGCTAATTCAATTAAAATATTAAACATTTTTAATTTTTCTGCACAAATTGTTTACTGTATGCTGCAATTTTACTTCATTAGTAATGATTTCTCAGATGATAAGTCCACCTTGGGATAAATTCATTGGTTTTTTATGGACGCATGTCTTTCCCCCCCCCCCCCCCCCTCAAAAAAAGGCACAAGTAAAATGGCTTAACCCAATAATATAGCAACATTGCCCCCTGTTGGTTGCCCGAGCATTGTCCAAAAGGAAGAACCTAGAAGTATTTTTCTCAAACACACAAAAAAAAAATCAAACATCACTTCAAAATGTAATTATTGTGATCATTGAGAATTTGCGATTCTAAAATAAAAGTAACTGCATTGGTCATTGTGCAGAATTTGGCAACAAAGATGCATTTAGTGATTATCGCTGAGAGGCTCTCTTCTGGTTCCTAGTCCTAATATAAGAATACATAATATGAAGATATAAAGCAATGAATCAACGGGCATTAGCAGGGCTGTGGATTTAACAAAAATCCAGAACTGGGACTCTGGGACTATTTAATTATTCTAATACTTAGTTCTTTGGTACTTTAATACTCAGTCATAAATTCTTCATAAAATAGTAATATATTTTATTTTTTCTTCAAAGGTTAAACTTTCAAAATTAATTGCATTTTGTACATATTCAGCTATTACACCACAATTTCAGTTATCCTAAATACTTGACACATAATTAGATTTTGTGTGTGTGTGTGTGTGTGTGTGTGTGTGTGTGTGTGTGTGTGTGTGTGTGTGTGTGTGTAATTTAAGGGCTGGATTACTTAAATATATTTATGCTGAAGTTCGAAAATGTAAATAAATTGCCAGCTCAAAATGGCATTTAAATTACAAAATAATTAATAATTCATTACAGATAAATATCACTATTAATGTACTAGTTCACTTGTTTTAGACTGACCAAACTCAGGGTTTCTGTCCTTTACTTGGCTCCTACTGGACCAGAGAAGCAGACCAATTAATTTAGTGCTTTATATACTCAAAAAACGATACCCAACATCTTATTCTTACAAACCAATGTGGAAAATTTACATCTTCGGTTCAATTAATTAGATTTAACAGACTCGACCCAAGAGATAGCACAGGTAACAGAATGGAGCCCTTCGGAAATGTCTTCATCGTCACTATGAAAACCAAACAGGGTATTTTAAAGTACAATAACTGCTCCGTACTCGATTGTAACACAATGCCATAAGTTAAAACCCATGGACAAAGGCATATAGCGCGAAGAGGAGCATCAGCGCCACATTGTGGCCGCTGTTGTTGTTTCCTCTGAGACCTGTTGGTCTGTTAAAAGCTGAACATTTATTAAAACATAAAGCAGATTAGACAGACAGATAGACAGATAATAGTTACTGTTTCTGCATTTAAACTACAGCGGCATCCAGTTAAGATCCCAATTAGGTTAACGACGAGTGTAGTTCACCTCAGGACACATACACGGGACACCTATAATGGTGATTATACAGAAAATTTAAAATTTTACTCACCTGCCTTTCAGTAGCAGCTCTGCTTCGTTGTCAGAATACTTTCGACCAAAAAAGAAGCAGTATCATGAAAGTCTATTGTGTGCAATCTGTGATAACGATTTTTAAACTAAAATGACACTTGTTGCAGTCAGAAAAATATCGACAATATTATTTAAAATTCTCAAACATTTAATGTTTTGTAAAAACGGAACTTAAAACGTTGATCAATCGGCAATCATCATATTGTTCTGTTTGCTAATAATAATACACAACGGGGCTCCACGTAAAATCGGCGTCTTCGCTTTGGTGAACTTGGCGTTTGAAATAAAAGTGGATAAATAACTCCGGATCTCTCACACACTCTTTGAAAGTGTTGAAAGAGTTATGCCAGTGCGCCGGGCGATGCTGCTCCGGATAGGGATGCGCTGGAGGCGCACTGGAAACAACGAGCGCTCGGCTCCCCTCAGCCCCGCTCTCTGCGGCTTCACGTACTGTTAAAGCCCGAAGCATTGGCCAATGGCGGCGCGATTTATAGGCGGCGACCCGCCAATCAGGAGGCGCCTTATTGGCAGGCGGGCCTGTCAGCTGGTCAGGAAACACCGCTGTATGTCGGTATCTCGTATATCGGCGTTAATTTCTGTCCAAACTTCGCCCCGTAAGTAGCATTTGGTAATAATATGTTTTAAAAATAGACATATGGTTTGAAATGTGCAGTTTAGAGGTAAGTTTTGAGATTTTTTTTGGGTAGGTATCGATCCCCTTCCCCACTATCATTAAGTCATAGACAGGAAAATCGCTGCACCACCAACAAAACATGCGTGATAAGGTGTAAAAAAAGAAAAAGAAAACGGGAAGTGAACGGTGAGACGAGGCTGATTTCGGGAGAGCTGCGGTGCAGCCGGCCCGCCCCACCCCGCCCACGTTAGGTGCGAACCCTAGATCCGCGCAGAAGCGACAAAACTGGACAAGACGTCGGACATCGTCGGATACAAGCCGGGCCCGGCCGGGGCTCTGACCCCGCAGAAAAAGATGAAGAAACGAAAGGAGCTGAACGCCCTGATCGGTCTCGGTGGCGACGGCAAGCGCAAGAAGACCAAGAAGTGCTCCGGCCACCGGCTGCTGCGCACCGAGCCGCCCGGGTCGGACTCTGAGTCCAGCTCGGACGACGATGAGTTCAACAGCGCCGGCGGCGTATCGGCTTTTGGCAAGTGAGTAACCGGACAGCAGCATCCAACACTCTTGCGTCCGTTTAACATTGGCTCTGGTTCAGCCTGCCCCATAGGAATCACACTAGAGCTGTTAAGCGATGATGATTAAATGCATTTGGGCCAGATCACCCTGAAAATCGCAGTTCGCTTCAGGTGTCGCGGTGGGTGAAAATCTCACTCTGGTTGTGTGTGTCTGCGTGTATGCTCGCCATCAGAAGAAGCTACACACAGTGCTGCAGTATCTGCTTCCCGCTGTGCGCTTTCATCGTCCTTGTGGCCTGCGTGATGGCCTGCGCCGGCTTGATCTGGATGCAGATCGCCCTGAAGGAGGACCTGGACACACTGAAGGAGAAGCTGCACGCCAGTAGGTGCCACACGTCGGTCCCGCAGGGCGGGGGTAGCGATCATTAGAATTGAGCCGTTTTTCTGCTTTGGCATGTGAGGCGCTCAGATACGCTGATGGAAACGTGATGCACAGCTTAAATGGGTTTACATACAGCCCAGGTGGGAGGGGATGGGGAGATGCATTTTACTAGCTAGTTCAGTAAAAAGGTCATGCAATTTTTTTAAACTTAATTATTTTACAACTAGCTTGTGTTCACTTTGTACTCGTCTTTGTCTGAGTTTACTTGCTTTGGATAAATGGGCAAGCTTAATTTCCAGCCCGGCATACAGCTTACAGGTTTGCATGGGGGCCAAAGAGCCAGATGTATCTTGTTTATTAATAACCATTTTATAACAGTAATTATTGTTGACTGTAGCTTTCTGATGTTAAATAGCATAATTAGGTAGTTCTTGGGCAAGGACTGTAGAACTGAACCATATGAGATGCATAATATACTATAAGTATGTGGATATTAAAACCAAGGGTATTAGGATGAAGTTGGTTGGCACCTTTGAACATTGGATATCGAAACATTGCTGGAAGGATTTGCTGCCATTCAGGTTGGGTATTGATGTTAGGTTATCAGGCCCCATTCTGTCAGTGTGTGACGCACCACTCTGCAGCTAAACTTGCTCCCAGGTGTTTTGACTTTATCCAGTTGCATCACTTGCAGTTGACCAATACAGATAAGCAGGGTGGAAATACGGCAAAATGACTTGTTGGAAAGATGGTGTCCTATGGTGGTGCCAAGTGGGAAGCTCTCCTGTATAAAAAAACCCATTCTGCTGTTAACGTGTGCGGTACTGTGCCCTTATACACCTGTGCCTGCAATGGTTGTAGCTTAATCGGACGGCTCCTCTGATTGGTGAGGGTTCCACACACTTTTGCCCATATAGTTTATAAATGAATGTTAAAAAAAAGGTTGGTGGAGATTATACTGTAAGCATTGTGTAATATAGCATAAAGGTCTGCCTGGGATCCTTTTCTAAAAGTGCAGATGCAAATTTCAGTTTTGACCTTTTTTGTCTTTATTTTCACTATAAGAAGCTGTAAGTATATCTCAGACAGGCGCCTGTGTCATGGTGAGGCCTCTGTGATGACAGTGATGCCCGTCTGAAAGGTGAACAGGATGGACAGGTTCTTATTTTTGTTTTTTCCGCAGTGGAAGCCAGCCAGTCTGCATCGTCACATGAAATACCAAAACTGAGCGACGATCTAAAAGAGGAATTAAAAAGACTCGAGCTGCTAGAAAACGGCGATCGGGGCCTCAACAAGCTGTGGTCGAATCTGACAGAAATAAACCGAAAGGTTTGTTGAAAGGATGTCTCTCTTCAAATCCCCCTGTTCCCTGGCTGTGTGGTACTGGGTGTCAGGGATTATGTCTGATGTCCTGAGTCTCTTTGTCATGAAACCGATGTCAGATCAGTGAAAGACGTGTGTCAGTGAGTCGCAAAGTGAGGACTATCGATTGTCTCATTTTAGATCAGTCTGCTGGACTCCGCAGTCAACCACCTGAAAACCAACATTAAATCTGCCTCAGATTTAATCAGCCTCCCGACTACGGTGGAAGAACTTCAGAAGGTGAATTTCATAATGATCCTCTTGCTGTATATTAAAATTATGAATATTCTCAGATTCCCCCCCTTCCCTCCACTTGATCGATGTGTAAGATTCAGGTGTGCTTTGGTTATCCTACAGTGACATCTAGTGTCCACTGAGTGTAACAGATGGCTCTGGGTATAACGGAGAATGAAATGCTTGGTTGTGTTTCATTTCACTGCAGAGTGTGGCTACGATTGGGAGCACACTGACAAGCGTGCAGCATGACGTGAGGACCGTTCAGACTGCAGTGGAGGATCATCGCAAAGCGGTGGACGATCTGAAGAATGCCATGGTAAAGCCCACACAGAGCTCTTTCAGATGCAGTGTGGATCTCTGTAGAGGCCTGCCGTGTCACGCAGTGTGTCGGTAATGCAGGCCGCATTTTCAGTTCGTCGCGTACACCATTAAATCACATGAGAAATGGCCACCGGCGTGCTTATTAATGCAATAAACACAGCAGCGCTTAATGGCTGGTGTTGTTCGGCAGTAATAATAATTTGAAACGCTGATGGCGTTTAACCCGTAATATAATCTCAGTCTTCTAGCCCAAAGCAGTTAAATACAATACATGTATTACCGCTGACCTTTCAGACCTTGCATAACCCTCTGTGAATTACCCCCTAAGTGCCCTCTCCTTTCCTCCAGTTGGTTAAATGATGATCACTGAGGCGATGTGGGAAATCCCTCAGCAGTGTGTTGTTAAGTATAACACGGAGTTCACCCAAGGTGGGCCTGTAACTGTAACCACTCGGCACTGATAGAAACACAAGCGACCTGAGTGAAACGGCCGCACTTTACGAAGACCTCGCTCTGAAGAATTACACACCATCCTGCCCCCTGATGATCCCTGATTGGCTGCATTCTTGCATCTCGAAGCCTGATTGGGGCTCAACATCAGTCATAAGGGAATTATTTATAAGGCACCTTGTCCACGGTAAAAGGATTCTTGTTATATCTAGTTTCTTGTTGCCTCTGTTTTCAGACCCTTGCGTAAGTGGAAAAAGTCTTTCTTACATCTGGATTTAATGCACAGGCTTGTACCTAAAGAGATTCTACTGTTTTCGGTTCGGATTCAGCAAATCGAGCTGTGCAAATTTCGTCGTCGCTGTCCTGTTTTTGCAGACCATGTCCATGTTTGTGGGTTATAGGTCCAGTCCAGATCCAGTCATTTTTTTTTTTGATATGGTTATTTGGTTTGAAGCCAGTTATTGATGTCCTTTCCCTCCAACAGCAGTAAGCCTCTGAGGCATGTCGCAGATAAATATTGGTTTGTTTAGTCGACCAGATTAAAACCTGTTTTCGGAACAAATGCAGAACGTCACTCTCGTCTCGTTTACAAGGTTGAAAACCGGCATACAGAAGATGCCAAATCCTCGTCATCCTCCACAGAAAAGGCGAATGGCAGCTGTACGCCCTGTGTACCCCTGAATCAGGTATGGTTACAAAGATATGTAAATGAACTGACCGTCTGAAAGCACTGGTAGATTAATGTCTTAACACCGCGTCGAGTTCTTTAGGCATTCGATTTGTGCAATTTGATGCATTGCTAATAAATGCAAGTACGAAAGAATATGGGTGGCGGAGAAATCCGGAGATAAGGCAAATGACTCTATGGCGTGTCGCCGATTGGTTTAAGGAGGTAGTATCTTTACAGGATGCCTTGAGTGACTCCAACGGCACGCAGATCATCTCGCACGGCGACGAGCGGATCCGAAATCTGAGCGCAGCCATCAGCAGCCTCACCCAGAAAGTCTCCTTCCTGGAGAGCAGCTTCCTCCTCCTCAATGTCACGCTGCCATCCCACAAGACTGTGAGTACCGCCACACAGACAGACACTGCTTTTCTGCTTCCGGAAGAGTTTCTCTTTCTTTGTTTTGTCAACAGCCCGGCGGCTCATTGGCTGGTGTTGTGGACTTGCCTCCCAGATCCTGAGTTAAAGTCCCGCTTTCACTTTTCAGTGAAATCTTCGAACCATCTGCGACACATTTTTCTTTGGGCCCCCAGCAATGCAGGCGAAATGATATGATATAACGATAAAATTTACTTAGTCGGGGTCAAGAAATATGGGGCAAATTATAGTTCAGTACAGGACACAGTATTTTATTTTTCAAAATGGGCAATCCGGTAAAAAGTGGGACAGCTGGCAACTTTTCCAGCAACATCAAACCCATTCCCTGGAACGAGGAGCAAGCCAGTTAGAGGAGAACACTCCTCAACAAACCATACTGTGAGTGTCTTCTAGTGTTAGAACCTGCTACCACAATAGTCTTTTGATTTCCATCTTTCCATTTTCCACCACTTGTTGGGGTGATGGGGACAGCAGTCTGATCAGCGGCGCCCAGAGCTCCCCCCACCCAGCCGTCTCCCCCAGCTGCCCTGGGGGCATATGCGGGCACTCCAAAGCCAGCCAAGAGATTTAATCTCTTCACCATGTCCTGGGTTTGCCCTGGAGTCTCCTTCCAGTTGGACATGCCCGAAGCACCTCACCAGGGAGGTGTGTGTGAGGCATCCTAAACAGATGCCTGAATCGCCTCAGCTGGCTCCTTGCAATGCGGAGGAGCAGCGGCTCTGTTTTGAGCCCCTCCAGGATGCCTGAGTCTATCTCTAAGGCTGAACTGAGACACTCTGCAAAGGATGAACACTTCCACCGCTTGTATCTGCGATCTCATTTTTTCAGTCCCTACCAGAGTCCGGCTCAGCTGTCTTGTCACTAAGACAGACAGGTATAATGTCTACATAACTGCTGACGCTGCACTGATCCGTCTGTCAGTCTGCTGCTCCATTCTTCCTTCATTTGTAATCAAGACCCTGAGCTGCTTTTCTGCTTGAGGCAGTAACTCAACCCCAACCTGGACAGGGCTTTCTACCCTTTTTCCCGGTCGAGAACCATGGCTTCACACGTGGAGTTGCTGATGACTCAGAAGGGTGAAACGGCATCCCAGCTGCTTCGCACTTGGCTGAAAACCGCCCCATTACATGCTCGATGAAGCCAACAGACTGGCCCATAGCAGAAGGGCTGTAGCCCCATACTCTGGACCAACAGAGATACCCTAATCTCCAGTACCCTCGTGTAGACCTTCCCAGGGAGGCTGAGGAGTGTTATGCTCTTGAAGTTGGAACACGTCCTCCAGTCCCCTTTACTAAAGACTAGGACCATCACACCAGTCTGTCAATCCAAATGCAGTATCCCCAACCTCCATTCGATATTGAAGAGGTGTGTCAGGCAAAACAGCCCAACAAGAGCTTTCAGGAGCTCAAGGTGAATCTCATCCTCTCATGGGGCCTTACTAAAGAAGAATGTGATGGGCAAGTCCACCTCTACGCTTCCCGACTCTACTTCCTCTAAGGACGGCATATCAGTGAAATTCAGGTGGTCCTTGAAGTACCCCTTCCACCACCTGACTATATCCCCAGCTGAAGTCAACAGCACTCCATCCCTGCAATAAACAGCATCGGCAAAGCCCTGCCCCCCTCTCCTTAGTCATCTGGTGATTTGCCAAGCATAATGGTATTCATAAGCGCACCATTGTTGACCAACTGTCATTAGCACATAAGTCCAGTAACAGAGTACTGCTGTGGTTGAGATCGGGCAGGCCGTTCATTTTTACATTTATTAGCCCCTTGTTCAGTGGGGCAGAGGTGAGCAGCTGGGAGTTGAGTGGGGATGGGGGTCCATACTACGCAGCTAGGCAGCTCTCAGGTGGTCCAGTGTCCAGCTAATCCCTTCTGCACTGGTCGGGGTCTCTACAGATGGTGCCTGAACCGCAGCCTCAGAATGGAAGTAAAATGGGTTTGGGCAGCGAAGACAATGGTGAAGTTGCTGGGGCGCTCCCTGCAGGACGGGAGAAGGCCAAAATGGTGGTCACTGATGTCACTGAAGGTAAGCTGATCATTTTAAAAGTGTTTGTGGGATTTATATCCCCTTATGATATCCTTGTGATATCTTCAGATGATTACAGCCATGCACATCACTGAAATGTATTCATCCTAAATTCTGCTCCCCTCGTCTCCTGAAGGACCTTTTCAGCCCACCAGGAGACCTAGATTTCTGTCTCAGAGAATCTCTAAAAAAGAGCTGTCAAGCAACGAACCCGTGCTAGTCCCCTTGCCCGGGATAACATCTTTAAAAGGTATTCTCTCCCCCCGCCCCCACCCCAGAATTTACAGGTACGGTGCCGTTTTGTAACACGTGAAGCTAAATTTACACCGAAAGCGGTTTGTCAGGCTTCGTCCACATCCCGTCAGCCAGCCCTCTGTTGGCTCACCTTTTCCATCTATGTGCAGATCTTGAAGACCTCTTCCGCAGCTCTGCTGACACCTCTCAAGGTCTATCGTTCAGCGACCTGAAGAACATCCTCGGGGACGCAGTTCCAGACTCCCGCCTCTGGGGGCGCTGTGACAAAGACGGTAATGAGAGGTTAATGCTATCGGAGCTTCGGTGTATGACTGGGCTATAAGCCAACGTGCTGTCCTCCAGTGACAGTATTACTTACGAGGTGCAGCCTTCCCCCAGGCTGGGCCTTGGTATTGCACTTTTTTTGTAGCTGACTTGTGGAGTATTCGACGAGAAGCAGGTGGGCTTGCACGTTAAGTTATTTCACAGCGTCCACCAACCCAATATCAGCTCAATTATGAAGGTTGTTCCTTTATTCCCCCATTCAGTCTCTAATTAGGTTCTTATGTAACTTTACTCACAGGAGAACTAATAACTTTAGCAAAGTTATGACTTTCAAGATGTTTTTAACAGATTTTCCCTTGAATGAAAAAATATCTGGTTTTGTAATCTTGGATGGTATTACATTTTAATGAGTGTCAGCAGTCAAAATATTTTTTTTGATGGAAATGTATTTAAAAATATCTTGCATACTATATAGAATTTATTATTTTTTTGGTTTGAATGTGAATAACCGATCTTTTTAATTAGTGATTACTCAGAAACTTTATGTAATCTGTAATTTATTAGAGCGGGATTGTAAAATATTACTGCCGCCTTCAGAAACCTGAAGTCCTTTTTTTTGTAATTCCCTTGTTTACATGCCAATTTAGCTTTTTAAGGGCTATACATAAAAGCTTTTACGTGGTTAGGGTGCACCGAGCATTTTAAGCATACAAACAGTAGCAATAACTGGCAGAACACAGTCGTATGTCGCTTAATCGTTCTGAGACTGAGCACCGGAATAATGAAGCATCCGGCGCCGAGGCTGGTGAGAGCTGCGTGTGATTCGGTGGCCGTGGCCGGTGTTTTAGTGATGTCATTGGTTGGGGACCACTCAATCATCTAGTACTGTCTTTTGTAAATAAGGTTGTTTCTGTTTGTGTGACTGCGGGGTTGGGGGGGATTCTCTGTATAGGCTTAGTTTGTCATTGTATATTCTAAAAACCAATGATTTTATGAGGTGGTGGTATGCATGTTGGACAGTGTAACAATAAATGTCTAAATTATGGAACGAATGGCCTTTGTGACCCTCTGGTGTAGAGATGTTATGGGTTCTGTTAGCCCCGTTTTCATAGTTCTACTAGATCAGGGGTCTCCAGCTCCAGTCCTGGAAAACTACTATCCAGTCGGTTTTCTGTCCCACTTGGCTTCGGATGAGCCACACCTGTTCCTGGTATTTACCTGAGAACAGGTGTGGCTCATCAGAAGCCGGGTATGATAGAAAACCTACTGGACGGTAGCTCTCCAGGACCGGAGTTGGAGACCCCTGATCTAGATGGTGACACCCAGTCTTCAGGTTGCAGCAGTCTGTCTTTGCCTGTCTTTGTATTCACATCTACAGCCACTAGAGGCCACTGCGGGATCATTTTTGGGCTTGGGACTCGCAGGAGGTAACACCCCTGGAGGCAGCTTTGAAAGTGCGGCTTCTGTGTTTTTGCCAAAGCTGCTTTCACATCTTCAGCAGCTCCTCAAATCCTAGAGCTGAGATCTGTACATGCTCCTTCAAGCGATTCTTTCAGCTTATCCCTGCGTGCAATTTTTCCGTATTCAGTACCAGTTATCCTGTAAAACTGTGGCAAGTCACCATGGGGACCAATTCGGCTTCCCCCCCCCCCTCCCCCCCATAAGCGAGGCACACACAGCTGGTTTGACTGAGCAGATGTTCAGCTAGTTTAAGGAATCTTGGCACCCTGGAAACGCTCTTCACCTTGATGGCGTCTGAAGGTGGAAAGTTCTCCTCTGAATTGCTCAGCCTATGGACCAGGCTGTCCTTCCTTACAAGATTAGCATTTTATGATCGTCAAGGTCTTTAAGTGCTGGTTAAAAGCTTTCACTTACCATGGTATATGGTGAGTAAAATCCAGTCCTCTGCTGAATAGTCACATCTCCTTGAGAAGAGGCCCTTAAACCACTGAAATGGTCTACCTGTGCTCTGACCCCAAACTCTGCTTAAGTTTGTATATTTTCTTGCCTATGTCTGAGGACAGCATGGTGGGATGTGCCGAAACTAAAGAATTCCAATGTACCTGCTCATGGCAAATAAAGCATCGTTTCATTTCGAATGCTGTGCAGAATATTTGGGCGAACGGCGGGAACATCAGTGTGTACAGCAGGACCAGGAACGCCATCCTACCATGGTAATCGCCATCTCCAGACGGGCCGTAAGCTGTGGGCGGCTGCGTTTCTCAAGTGCCGTCTTCAGCTGTTGTGTAAACATGAGCGTTAAGGGGAATAACCAGACGTCCCGGGTGCGTATGAATATCCAGCCTGCGATAGTTACGGCCAAGGCCAATGATTTGTCGCCATCGCTGGTTTTTTTCCTCGGCTACACCCAGCTTGTGACTTAATTGGATCAAATGATTTATAAGGCGTTACGCCGCCCCCCCGCCTTGGGTTAGGCTGCTGCTGATCTCATGCTGCCATGGATGCAGGGTGGCCAGTCTGGTCCCAGGGTAGTGGGAATGTCCAGAAAAGAAAGGTGGAGTCTTGGTGAATACGGGGAAGATCAGTAACGCCAGGTAAGAGTCCAGTTCGTCCTCTCACGCAGTGATCAAGAACTTTGGGAGGATCATGGTTGGACTCACTTGACCACGGAACCCATACAGACTCTCTGTGATTTTCCGCTTTATGATTTTCTCGGCGAAACTCCACATAAAGTGATCACATAAGCGGTAATCAGCTGGAGTTTTGCCTAAATTGCCGACAAGATGAAAATGCGGATCTCCGTCTCCCTGGAGGTTCACATCTTCATTTGTTAAACAAATCTTTGCTCGAGTTTTCCTTCATACCAACTGTTAAACGCAAAGGATGTTCAAGGATGTTCAGTAGATGACAAACCCAAAAAATGTTTAACTTCATTTCTGGGGTGACTTCTAGACTGTTTTTACTTCGTTAGATAATTACAATGGGGGGGAGGTAATCAAATCCTCAGCGTTCCCTTGACGCACATCCTTACAGATAAACCCCTTAGAGTTGCACAAATAAATAAAACATAATTTTGCCCTTAGTTTTCCTTGATATTGCAGGACTCTAAGGCATTTGTGTCTCTTGACTGTGTTCTTTTAGTTTACTGGCATCACAGCACCACGCTCCAACTCGCCATGTTTAACACGCCGATCCCATGTCGCTTCATGACTGTGCTTATAAAACATTTAGAGTTGTATGATGTAAATGTTTGTGGATGCGGCTTGTGAGGGTGGGGAAGTATGGAGGACAATAATATCAGAATCCATCAGGTAAGAGAACTGACCAGTCGAAAGTTTGGACATGCCAAGCCTACAAAGGAGAGTGATTGGGTCACATGACCTAAAAACAGCAGAAACGGGTTTGGAGGAGTTTGACCAGAAAGTGAAAGAAATGTGGGCAATGAGAGCTCAGCATATGTGGGACCTCCTTCAGGACAGCTGAAGCATCCCAGGAGGTCACCTCATGGAACACGGAGGAGAACGCAGGGTCAGCCAGTTCCTGGAGCAATTGGGGTTAAGGGTCTTGGTCAGGCACCCAATGGTAGGATCACTCTGCCGACCCAACTAAACCTGCAACCTTCTGAGACCCAACCTACAGAACTGCCGCCCCCCCCCCCCAAAAAACAAACAAAAAAAAAATTTTCAGTACTTTTTTTGGATTAGTGCAGGTGATATTCAGCACCGTCAGGCACAGTCTGACAGCGTCACCTTTACACGATGCACCACTTTGAGCTGAGCGATATTTTATATTATAAATTGCCTTTAGTGTATAAAAATTTATGCCCTGCAAGAGACTGGCATCTCAATCAGGATGTACCCTTATGTCCTGTGCTGCCTGGGACAAGCTCCATCCCCCCACCCCCCATAATCCAGCTCAGGATATGTAGCTGGAACATGGATGTATGTTAGATACCTCTAAGGTAGTCCTTCACAAATTCAGATCTGGCCCATAGCGTTGGTCGTGTTTGCAGTTTTATCTCTAATATCTTCTGTGTTTTTCCATAAAATGTGTATTTGACTTTAAAAGTGACTGTATAGTACTGTGTTGGTTAACCACAACTGGGAGGGCACCATGCAAGTGGCGTTGCCATAGAAACCCAAATTTGGTGGGAGTCTGGCATGCACGTTTACATGCATCCTGGCAGCAATATGGCATTTCGCAATGAAAAATAGTGCCTGCATTCAAAACAAAAACAAAGAGATTTTTTCCTCATTTTTAATTTATATATTTTTTGTCTGAAACCATCCAGCTATGAAATGATTCCCTGAAGGTTTTTTCGCTCTCTCATCCTTTGGCGAGTCCTCATAGAGCTCTGGAGTGCCTCTTAACACTCTGCCGCTCCTTCTACAGTGTTCCTCACATGAGCCGCTCGGTCAAAGAACGGCCGCTCCTATCCGCCCCCCCTGCCTGGTGTCCTGGCTGGGCTGCCTGCTCTCAGACACCCGCCACTCTGAGGTGGGGCTTAAACGTGCAGGGCTCCGTTTGCCCAGATGGCCCAGTGGCTAGAGCACAGGGCTCATAAAGTACAGTGCCCACCCCCGCTCTGGGGAACCAGGTACATTCAGATTTTCGTTGGACCTCTTGAACGATGGGACCTTAAATAGCCTGTGGTGTTTGTGATGCAGTGTGTGCAGTTAAGGCCAGTCCTACGGTCCTGCTTTTCTCTGTAGGGCCTCTGGCCTGGTTCTGGGTTTATCTCATCTGGCACCTTCCCTCCAAACTCTGACCCTGAGGTACACCTCTCCATTTGCGGCCTTTCCCGTCTCGATACGTGGCGTGCGAAGCGGTCAGCAGGATCAGGACGGAACGGAAGGCTGCTTATCTAAATGTATATCGCTGTGATATATTTCTTGCTCTCTTCCTTGTTTCATTTTGTTTGTTTTTCGTTTACATGCTTTGCTTTTGTTTTTTCTCCTTGAGATATGAGCTCATCACTGAGGCTGTAATAACTTTGCCTTTTGTTTTGAGAAGGTACAAGGGTGAGAGATGTTTTGGGAAAGGCCAAGGGCTGGTGCTCCCCCCAAATAGGATGTGATGCGTCTGCGGAAGAGCCTCTCCCTTCCCCCCAACCTGGTACGTGACTGACATGTGCCGTGGGGTCTCTGCTGGAAAAGGTTTGCTGGACGAATCCAATTTTGAGGAGCTCCATCTTGGTAGCGAGGTCCTCAGCTGTAGGCAGTGGACGCTTGTCAGGGGGTAATAGCTTGGCTGATATCTTGCAGGCCCCCATGTAGATTTAGGTCACCGAGTCGTACAGCCCATCTCCCCGCGGCCCAATGTCACCGTTCAAAAAGAATTCGACAGGTTCTGCGAAATGAGATGCTGGGGGGAGGCGGAACAAAACATGCGGGCCGTAGGGAACGACCGGTAGCTTTGTCAACTGTGAGCTGGCCTGGAATGTCATTTAGTCTGTTCCCTTCTGTTTGGCGCCCCCTGTGGCTAAATTAGCATATAGCAGCACAACCAGGTTTTGATGTTAAGCAGACAGTTTGTTTATACAATGTCTGTAAATGCAGAGTATGTGCATTTAGAACACTAGTCATGGCTTTTTACTACTATTTTATATATTATAAATTTTATAAATTCAGTGTACAGTCCCAGAATGCTGTCATCGTGAGCTAACGCTAGAAACAAGACAATGACTGCAGGTTCCTTGGCTTTGATGTTATGTGACTCTGAGGATATTAGCCGGTACCTTAAAGCCTGTCTTAAACAAGGGTTGTACCTGAATTGCTTGACCTTTAGCAGCCAGACGAAATGTTCAAAACTCTTACAGTCTCCAGGTTTTGAATGAGAGCCAGTCCTAAGTCTGTCTTTAAGTCAATTTTCTCAGTAAGTCATAATATAAATAATAATAAAAAAGAACTACATATGTTACTGTACTGTACCTTGAGTCATCAAACCCCTGAAGCCACGCAGTGTTTTCACAAGCATCACAAATTAGTGTGTACCTTTGCTGTTAGTACCCATTGTGTTTAACCCGAATTGTCAATATAATAGACTTTATGCCTGTCCGTTCATAAGTATGAGTTGTCTGTAAGTCAGGCATTCATAACACAGGGGCTCCCTATTCCCGCAGCAGGGGGCGTACCAGTTAAAACACAGACCCCTGATTTGCACTACAGCATCTGTAGTGAGGTATGAGACAGCTTTGGGTAATGCTGTCAAAGTCGACTAACCAAACTACAACCAAACCAAAATAGTCAGACTGGAGTCACACGGCACTTTCAGTGTTAGTCTGGTTTAGAGACTGACTTCAGACAGAATGTTCAGGAAATCCTTTTCCAGCACTTATTAAAAGTGTGGCTGGATAAAAGCTCTTCAGAAGATTAACTGAACACTATTGTGAAGGTAGGCAATTATAAATTCAATGGCTCTGTGAAATAAGATGACTGCTTCATTCATCCATTGTGTCCTCAGCCTTATCTATTCATTGCAATCCCTTAAAAAAAAAAAAAAAAAAAAAAAAAAAAAAACTAGTTATCTTGTATAGGGTTGTTCATTCTTAAAGTAAAAATAATAATAATGTCAACTGACATGTTAAAGAAAAGTGTGTGAATGTCAACATTGGTGGTTGGAGTGGATTGAGTATTCACAGTCAGTCGGAAAAGATTTTGGGGCTGGCCAGGTTTAAGTAAAGACAATGACCAGCCAGCATTAAGCTGCTCTTTCAAGGGTATATGGGTGAACCGGGGCTGTGTGTCTGCTGAATGGTAAAGATATTGTGCAAACGAAACATGCCTGCTTGTGTGTTTAGATCAAGGTAATTAGAGAAAACTACCTGAAGAACTTAGTAGTTTCACTTCTGTTATTAAATGTTGTGAAAATGTAAAATCAATCGATTTTCCAAACCTGTTGGTGCTATTCAGCATTGTGAGGGTCCGGAGTCTGTCCTGGAGGCTACAGGCACAAGACAGGGAGCAGCGCAGGACAGGGTGACAGCCCATCACCGGGCACACGCACCGCTCAAACCTGTTGACAGTTTGATAACTCCAATTCACCTTAGTACCTTTTTGGACTGGGGGGGGGGGGGGTGCAGACACTCAAAACCCAGTCCAAGAGGGATGAGGAATCACTGCTAGCCACTGTACCTCCCCCCACCCCCCAAAGTGAAATATTTAGGGGAATTGTGTGGGTGTTCCAGTTAGATTTTATACTCATCTGCATAAGAACGTTTTACAAAATATCCTGCTTTATAAATTAGCGGAGGGCAAACTAGTGCAGAAACTGAATCAGAGTGTGTGGTAACCGCATTGCCCTTTCCCACGGTTAAATTGCCTTACATGGTATAGCTCACTGCACAATTGACTGTTCTTTGTAAATTACATTTTTAAAAAAATCATTGAACTCAGACTCGTCGTAGTTCCTACATGTAGTGAAATTTAAGTGACGAGAAATGAGCACTCTCACCTTAAAATGCATTTGCTCACTTTCCAACTTAACGCGCCAGTGCGATACCAGAAGTGTGTGATTAAAGGCTGATGTCTGAATACAATTTCAGCTTGTTTTTGCTTTACAAGTAAAACTTCACCTCTTTTCAGGACATATGTTACATTTGGTGTAAATGAATCCCAGGAAACCAAAACCTACAGCTGACGTATCAGGAAATCAAGTTTTTCTTCGAACCACGCTGAGAAAAGACCCGTATTTCACAAATTGTCATGTGAAACTACTGCCAGTGTGCTAGTCCAATTTAATAATGTTTGTTTGAGTGTCTGTTATGGCTTCCAATATAGAGAAATAACATTAAATTGGTTTGGTTTATTAGGGTCAACACTGTATAAAGTGTGTGTGTGTGTGTGTGTTTCAGTAGCCCTATATCTCCAATATACGAGAAATGGCTAATCTTGCACAGAATGCCAATTTCTTTATTAATAATGGCATTTTATGGGCAGATTAGGCCTATCTGAAAGTGACCGCCCATGAAAGCACTTAAAAAAAAAAAGAACGAAAGCGTTTAAATAACTCACTCTTAAGGTCAGATTAATTCCTCCTCAGGTTTTAGAGATGGCCCACGGGGCGGTTTTAAACGGGGGGGAATTAAATTCACGGCTGTATCACATCAAGTTCAATCTACCCACCAAATCGCTGTCTTCAAAATTTCTCGAATTTTATATAATAAAATATGCTTACGGTCTTTAAGTTAATTCCTCCTAATCAAAGGAAAAGGCAAAATAAGGTGTGTCGTTAATCTTTATATAGGTAATGTGTTTACATGTGGGATTAAAAAGTGTACGGAAAATAAATACCCGAGTCAAAATGGGACTAGATCCCGCTACAATGATAGATGAATATGCATAAATTCTGTCGTATGTTGTCATTCTCTTTAGTTTTCCGCCTGCTATGAATTATTCATCCGCGAGATACATTAACGATCTTATAAGTGAGATCGCGGGGAGCGGCCGATGCTACTGCTTTCACAGACAGAAATGGCAAAACAAAAGCTTTTCTTCGTAAGGCAGTGATTCACATATAGATAATTATACGCTTATACACGCCTTGCGTCCGCCTTTAAAAAGTGCCGTTTTCATTATCTTTTTCCCAACTACATTTCTGAAGGGGCGCAGGAATCCAAACATTTATGAAATCTGAAGACTATTTCTTTGCCCCCTGTAAGAAATTTAGTTTCGATAGGTCCGGTCACTTTTCCTTTAAATTGCTTTACTTACATAACCAGTAGCCTACTGGCAATATAATAAAGGTAGTCCGGTTTGTGTCCGTATGTGTACATGTACTAGGCTATAGGCTATAGCCTAGGCTATAGCAATAGTCTGTGCTATTTTTCAGTTGATGCGTGTTATTTAAATGGCTACAATATTCCGAAATTTCCACCACACTGTGTTACTGATAGCTGAAGCTCATCCTTCAGTCGAAACCTTTATCTGCCCGTGGGTTCGCCGTACCAATAAAACTCCAGCTTCAGCTGCTCCATCACCGACTACTGAAAAAGGGGGTTGCCTGGGAAACGGCCGCATGGCAACGGGATCAGAGCCTGGGGGTCTCTGCCGCTCGTGCTGCTCTCATTTTACATCACATCTCCTCACTAGGTGGTGTGCAAGCCACTGGAGAATAGGCTTAATCACACCATAGTGTGAAGCTCTGACAAAACAAGCCAGGACCCCCCCGCCCCCCTCCCCCAAACAGGGGTGCTGCGTTCTGGCATTTCAAGCGTAGGATCGAGCATAAATAATACCGTTCAATCAATCTTGATCAAATAGGAGAACATCTTAGATGCGCGCGATGGTTGCGGTGCAGGACTTGTGTTCTTTTGGCCGGTGGCTCGGCGCTTTGATTTTCAGCGTCTGCTGCGTCCTGTCCTCTGGCTTGTCTTACGGAAAGACTGTGGACAATGCATGGATCGGGATGGAGAACGTCGTCAGCAGGCAAGGGGACACGGCTCTCTTAAGGTAGGAAAAGTGATACAGTCGCCAACTGCCCAGCTCTTTTTTATTGTTCTTGGCGTATTAGCAAGTGATAGTGGTACGCGGCAGCGAATCTCGGCGCTCTCAGTCCGAGACTGCGTATGCTGCGAAGAGCCAGTGTCAGCCACAATTTTGAGTACTTTTCCCTTCTTACACCTGTTCCCCCTCTAAACTGGGTCATCTTGTGACGTGATAGAGCTAGGAGAGGTCCGGCTTTCACTGTGATCGCTTCCAGCTCGACTTTGTAACCTTCTTCCCTCAACTCGGATCGAGGACCGACGATGAGAATTTATTGAGATGTCTTTTAGCGCTCAGACACGCTGGTTTTATATAGATGGACGTAAAATGCCTCAGGATACGTAGATCTTCGGCTCGATATTGTTTGGCATGTTTGTCAAATGAGGAATTGGGGTTAGTTGAAATGGGACACAATGTACCGTGCTCGACTGCTGTAGTTTTGAAAAGCCCGAAAGCAGCCCAGTCTTCCAGGTCCCTCATACATATACGACGTCGCACGCTATTCCATGGAAAGAAAATGCTGTATGGACGATTGTTTCAAGGAAAGCGAATTGCGCAAAAACACCATCTTTCACACCGTGCATGTGGGGACGGCTTTTCTCTTCTGCCAAGCCTTTCTTCGCTCACCTACAACTCGGTTACCTCGTTCCTCGTTAGTTACGAAGCCGGATAATTATCCGAAACTAGTTAGTGTAACATCCTTAACTTTTTGAGTTCTACACTCTACAAGCCTCGTTGCCACTTGATTCTATGTCTCGTGTCTCATGATATAATAAAATTAGATAAAAGGAACTCCTAAAATCTGCAAGATCATTAAAAGGAAGACCCAGAGTTGCGAACATGCATTAGTGTCGTAAGTGCTGTAAACTGGTAACGAGTTCTCATCGCCATCCATAGAAATACACCATGAACTTGAGTACAAGCCTTGATTATACGGGGCGAGTGCGTTGCTTTACTTTTGGCTGCAGTTAAGCAAAACTTACGTGTTCACGAAAGGGCTGCAATAAATTTGGGTCCTGTATGTGTGTTTTTTGTGTCATTCTGATCATTACATTTTCAGCGTCATGTTGATTTGCCTAAATATGATGTAGGCTACTTAAGCAGCAGTAGTAATAGTAGCAATATATCTTAAGTATTATCTTCTGCCGGGTTGCTCATTTTAGAAAACTGCCAGGCAGTTACCAGTTCGCTAGTGCAGTGCAAATCAACTGCCCCCCCACCCCCATCTGCCGTTTTAACTGCCAGAGGCGAGTGAGTGTAACGTATACTAACGTTTAGCAGAAACGATCGAAATAATCTACGACTATCCGACTATCCTATTCAGCTTCGCCTAATAGTTCACTAGTCTTGTGGTACACTCGTGTTTCCGCAGGAATAATATTAGGCTATAATAATATTTTATTTTACGCTATATATAATATTTAATAATTTTTTAAAATTAATCCACAGTTTTGGGTTTATACTGTGACTAGCACATACGTTGATTCCTATACGTATTAGCCATGTTTTAGGCATTTATGAGACCATTTATATTTGGTGACTAATTCCGTTCAAATAGCCGCTTGCTTGTTTACTGACGGCTGTGACAAGTTAACCACTCAAAAGAAGGACATCATATTTAAGTGTATTAAGAAAGGGTGCTTTTAAAACGCTGAGAAATATTTGAGTACTAAGAGCTCCGCGGAATCCTCCTCAGAGAGCGTGTCTTCGAATATCTGGCAACCACAATCCACAAAAGTAGCATAGGTGTGGTCCATGCATATTCATACATCCCTAAATGAATGATGAAAAAGAATTAATTTCAGTAAAACTGTGCGTTTTGAGTCCGTTTATGCTATGTGATGCTTGTGCAAATGCTAATTTCAGCGTTTTCACAGAACATCTGCTCTTTTTTAGTCGTATTTTTAGCTTTGTGAAAAAGCAACCCCGGCTTTTCAGGTGATCTGAAGCGCCGATCGGATCGCCTCTACTTGCCGAACGGTCAGATCGTTACATTTTATATAAAGAGCTATTCTGCGAATGATGGGTCATTTGTATTTGATCCGTACATGTAGGCTATTCACACCCCCCGTTCCTTAAGGTTTAAAGTTTAAAACCTCTAGGAGCTGCAATAAGCAACAAATTGCCCAGGGGTCAAGTCCTCCTCCGTACATCCCCTGGTCTCCTCGTGGAGATGTCAGCACCCCGCATACTTAAGAAGTCAGTTACAATGGGGACACGATGTGCTGAGTCACGTCTTGAGGTCCGCTGCTGTCCAAATCTGCCCCAGTAACATAGTTCACTGCTGATCCTGTCTCTCAGCCACGAGTGAGTCACCCTGATAACAGCAACAGCTGCATAAATAAAATATGAAATGTCCTCTGCTTTCCCCTTTGAATTATAGTCCTTCGACTAGCGAACTTCGGGAATATCTTAAGTTAGTAAAAACACTATGCGGAACTGCACTTTTTAATTATTTCAAGATTTTAATTAAAGTAAATAAAACCGAAACATGACTGGTGAACATTGATCTGAAAAACTATTTAATGACTTCCTTATTCTAGCGTACACGTTAACTTGGAATCCTACACTCAGTCGTTTGCTGTCTGAATCCCGAGGCATGATTAAACACGGGTTTAGGCCTATGAAGTGTAAGTAAACAGGTTATAGTCATAAAGAACACGTCTTCTTAAGGCAGTAGGATATCCTAAGAAAGTGCATATACGTACAGTTTGATATTAGACTGGAGGACATGTGTTCCGAAAAGACTTTAATGAGCTCAGCATCATCCAAAATGCATGAATTTGCCCTAATTGCTACTCTACCTTGTTCAAAATAAACAGGATCCTGATCTAAGGACAAAATCTTAACGATCAGCATGAATGGCAAAATGCTTCAGGAAGCCCTCGTACAGTCAGCGCAAAATAAATCTGTCGGTCTCCCTTAAGCCATCGTGCTGTGTTCTATACCCTCGCAGGAAAGCGTCAAATGATAGTGGATCTTAAGAAGTCTTTATGGGAATTGGGATGGAATCCATATTTTTATCTGTTCTCATAAGCCTTGCTTCTAATGCCTGCACACCGGTCACTCTGTCAGCATTTGACCATCAGTCAGTATACTGTACAGAAGGGTCTAGAGATTTATGTCGACATTCTTTTAGTAGCGTAGCGGTCAAAGAACAATACCCCTTCAAGATGATGTGTGTTCAAATCCCGAATGGACATTGATCGTGCAACCCCGAGAAAAGATGCTAAATGCATAGTTACTTGATGAAGTAGCTACATTTAAAATGTTTTTTAATCATTTCCCTGGGATAACGCTGTCTGCAAATTGTTTATTAGCACTTAAGGAGTTGTGTTAAATGAGACGTACGCTTAGTTTATTTACGCTGCAGTGGACCAGAATCGCATTCAGGATGTATCCCAGCCTTGTGGCCTCTGCTGCTTGGGATAGACTCCAGGCCCCTTGTGACCCTGAACAGCACAAGGGGTTAGAGGATGGTTGGATGGGGGGGGTAATCCATTTACAGGAAGGCCAGGGAGACAGATGTACCGCTCGCTCGTCGGTGAAAACGGAAACATCTGCGTCTTAAAGGCAATCATGTAAAAATCAAATTTCTGCCACAAAGGCAAAATGAAAATTAATGAAAATTTACATATTCTTGCTCATGGCCAATGACATTTTATATTTATTTTTTATTTGTTGCAACCTTATCCATTTTAGC
This sequence comes from Hippopotamyrus pictus, assembly GCA_026781145.1. Taxonomy (NCBI): domain Eukaryota; kingdom Metazoa; phylum Chordata; class Actinopteri; order Osteoglossiformes; family Mormyridae; genus Hippopotamyrus; species Hippopotamyrus pictus. The sequence continues at coordinate 16,019,231 of JAODLC010000047.1, forward strand.
GATACTAGGCTAAACGAAAGCTGGAAACGTGTCATATAGGGATGTAATTTTAAACATATGAGCGAATTCAGTTTTAGGACACACCAGTTTTTTTGTGTTTAAATTAATAGAGTGATTGTATACTACCTTTTAGTTTCCGCAGACATCCTTTTCCTGACAATCAGGGGGCGGGGGGGTCTCAAATGGTTAAATAATACTAAAAAAGTGGTGTTCGCGCAAAGAAGAAGACGAAGCGGTGAGGCATGTGAAGTTACTTAGCCGTGTTAGGAGCGACATACTGCTCCAACCGGACAGATTGGGCTGAGAACAGGTGGCCTGTCCCTGATAGCACGCTTGCCAGAACTTGGATCCAGTCGGTTGGGTAGGCAGTCTGTGAGAACCCGAAGACTTCCAGAGTAGCCAGGGTGTGGATGGGTGCCAGCCTCCCCTTTAAAAGCGCGCGCTGTGTCTCTCACCCTGACAATGCATCTCTACCCCGTCACATCCCAGGTTATGACTCATGCGGCTCCTGACTTGCGTCCCCACAGTCGGTTTCCGTGAGCCCTGGCAGGCGGTAACAGAGCCATCGTTCACTGGGAGCATGGCAATCCATGTGCTTTCCTGTCTTGACAACGACACGCAGAAAGCAAGCTGAAAAATGCTTTTCAGGGCGGTGACATGAAGTCTCATTACACCGTGGCATTAGTGCGTTTTTATACTAGCAAATGCCGCCGACAAATTTCACATCTGAGATTCCCCTTTTCGGCGCGATCGCGGGGATGCAGATGGTTTAACACTAATCTGATTGTTTGTGGATTATTACCACTTTGTTTTGCTAGTGAATGGATGCACGGTGTTTCGTGCTTATCCAAGGCGGGGCGGGGGGTGAATCAGATTATATTGTGTTCGCAGTGATCGTTTTGTCATTTTGATGTGAGAGAAATATGAACGGCGTTTTATGGTTATGCTTTGGGTTGGTGCAGAGCAGCAGGCATATATGCCTCTGTAGTATTACATCATTCTTGCATCATCCTTATGTTATAAGAGCATTAATTTGGAAATACTGTAACAAATCTGGATTGGACTGTATGCTACATTTCTCAGAATTCTGCCCCGTATTACCACCCGAACTAGTCAAATTCAACTGAACTGTACCGTTATTGGCAGGTGACGTAAAACAAAAGATCAACTTTATCATAAATGTTTTTCACATTTATAATAACGTTTGATTAAAATAGCTACATGATTTTAATATAACTAAAACTGATTCACGGGATCACCTCGCAGAATGTCATACGCTCACCTCATGTGAAACCGATTCGTTTGCTCTTCAGATCAGCCCGGGTGCTCGCGTCGCGATTTCGTGCGTGACCGCGCCGCTCGCCGACACGCAAGCGAGGTCATTCCGTTGTCGGCCACAGACTGGATCACCTCAATCGCATGGTGGTACTTCCCCGATAAGACGTTTTGAAGAATGACAGCGGCTAACGGCGTCAGCTGCCCCTACCCGCAGATGTCCATCAAGGCATCACGTGACCTATGCAAGTACCATTCCCGATCACTCTGATGGCAAAATGATGACATTAGCACGGCCCCAGGAAAGCTGAGAGGAGCATTATGTTACATAACTATAATAACAACACGAGTGCGGGAACGCTTTGTTTTGCAATCTGTGGTATGAGACTGGGGGTTGCTTGAATGGACAGGCATAATTTCAAGGCAATGACCAGCAAGAGGATCTGGACAATAGAGAGACAGGCGTTCGGATCCCCCGCCGGCACACAGGGTTGAGAAATGAATGGCCAGCCTGGAGAGGCGCGGGGTACTTATTAGCTGGTGTTTACTGCCTGGTTTTAGGAGGAATCAAAACGACTCTTTAATAGGAAATAGCATTTGTTAGATCATTAACGATTGCGTGCTTCTGGGCTTGTCTCCTAAGGACGATGGAGGAGCGCCAGACTGCACATATGTGTTTTCTGTGAGTAGGCGATGTCACGGCTACCGGTGTGCGTGTGACCGTGGTGAAGATGGCTCGCCGTGCTGCCCGACTCGGTGCGAGCTGGTTATACCGCCGCGTGCGTTTCCGGGAGACGGTGAGTCGGCCAACCCCTCCCCCCCAACAACCGGGTTCCTCGGACCTGGAACTCGCCGCGTGAATCCGGTCTCGAGTTTCGGCTTTGTATATCTACACATACGTGTTGGCCATCGCCCCAGCGCGTATTCAGAGTAATACACGCTTCACCTACTGCAAGCATCGTTTATTGGCCACGTTCACAAGAAATAAAGCGTAATATCTTCCAGGAAATGTAATCGTGACTTTCTCGTAGCTTGAGGGATTTGCACTTCTTGTACAGTCCGCAATATTTGACGACTTCTGAAGGATCTTATCCACCTAAAGGAAAAAAATAGCACACATATGATGTCCCTGCTGGTATACTCAGAGCAGAAGATCCAGCCTGCTACAGGGGTCTAAAATCTCCATCCTTGACTCTGGATGATGATGAATAGTATGGCGATGTCGCGAGTCATGCTGTCAGAAAGTGTTAGCCTCTTCACCAGTTTAATTAGCACGTCGCCCGGGCTAGCATCGCAACAGCGGTGCAGATCTGAGTCACTCTTGCTAGCTAAGTACTAGGCTGTTGGAAGCAGCTTGTGTTTGCCACACCGAAGAGGCGAGGCGCATCTCTTTGTTTCCTGTCGGGGTTGAGAATCTCACCCTTCAGGAGCGTTTCTTTTTTTCCCCCCCTCTGTCTCGCCTAGGAACGTTCACAAAGGTTCGGCCTGGTTTCAGCCGGGGCCGCGATCGAATATTCCCTTTGAGCGCCCGCTCAAGCAGGCCACGTAAGCTTGACTTTGCCAAGACATTTGAGAGGCATCCAAGTCATTTGAGAATGCAAGGCCAGGGCCGCCTCGTTTGGAAGCTGGAAGGACGGCGGGGGGGCGGTAGCGGAGGGCAAACGGGTGGATCAATATCCCCGAGCAGAGACTCCGGGGGGTGAGGCCAGAAGGCGCGTTCCTGCCTGCCTGCAAGGCCGGCTTTACACACTTAAACACAGTAAATAAAGACGGCTGGACAATTTGTCAGAGATTTCCCTTAGAGGTGCTGCCCGGGAGTAATCTCTGAGGTTACGTTGAGAGCTTTATGTCCTGTTGCGTAACGGCATGGAAGGCCACAAGGTGGTTTAGCAAACGGACTTCTCACCTGAAGTTTGTGGATGAGCCTGATTTCGTAACCATTTAGAAAGGGATTTGCCTGAATATTTACCTGAACAGCCTTTCTGTGGTATCACAGCCCAGAGCACAAGGCCGAGGACATGATGCGAGACACAGAATAACAACATGGCTGTTCGTACTACATAATGACAAATAATATTAATAGTGGTGGCAAAACTAATTTTTTAAAATTTTGGCACGGCTTTGTGTCTGTTGACGCAGCTGGTAGCAACCCCACTGACTTATTTGACACAGTCTATTGGTAGATAAGTTCTATTTGACTACAGTTTATTTTGGGTAATTTCATCTCCTGTTATGTTTTGTAAATATAAATATAAAATTACTTGCATAAATTTCTCATGTCATGATGTTATATCCTGCAGCCTTACCTCCAGGGACTTCGGCTGGGATATTTACCTGACGGTGATGTGGTGACTTCATTCACCTTTGACCCCTGGACACCTGCAGTACCATGATTCTGTAATGAATAGCATGATTGATGACATGCAAAGAACGGCAGCTTAAAAACATCAACCTTCATTTCAGTGCCTTTATACGTGGCTTCAAGAGCCATGTGTCGATAGGATGAAATCAAACACGTCGTTTTACTCAGGCATTAATTAGGATGAGGCATGTCGGCATTTAACGATGAACCTGTGAAGTCAAACACCTGTGTTTCCTGTTTGAGCCACCTGGCCGTTTGCCAAATGGTCTGGCTGATTGACTTGCCCACGAATAACGAGCTTGATGCTCACTTCCGTGGGGGGGGGGATGAATTCCACAGCATTTTTCCAGACTGAACCCTGCTTACTTCGGGAAGCCTGATGAGTTTTACATGATGTTCCCTGAGATCTGGTTTGCTCAGATATCTACAGAACTGAGGAGGAAATTTTAAGCACAAAGCATCGATTGTTTTTCTCAGAATGAGAGCTTCAGACATCTCAATGTAGATACTGTAATATCCATGGAAGTCTACGGATAAAGCTGGTTTGTTCTCCCCGGTCGTGGGGGGGGGGGTTTGCAATGTGCTCTAGAGTCCCCCCCCCCCCGCCCCCCCCCTGCCGCTTTGCTCCTTCTGATGTTGTGACAGTGTTGAGAGGTGCTATAGGCTACGAATCTGTTTCCTTTACTGAGGCTTTGACAGTCGCTACAGGAAGCCCCTCTGTTTACGCGACAAGATGATTGCATGTGCAGGGGAGGGGCTGCAGCAGAGCGTGGCAGGAGGCTGCCGTACCCGCTCCAGCAAGATGGAGACTCAAGACAGAGAGCGGAGAGTCTTCTCCCATGGAGAGTCAAGTAAGTTCATCTGGTGACAGTTAGTGACTCATAAACTCTAGTGGAGTCTGACTCAAGTGGAGTTTCGTCTAGAGACGTGGTAATTCTCATAATGCTTCTGGAGTTTGACGTAAAGTCACACAATCAAGTGCGCTCTGATGTTGCTCAAGAGTGGAAGCTGATGTTGCCTCTAATCGGGGCCCACTCCACCTGTCCAGGGGCCTCCCTACCAAGGGAACTCATGATCGTGTCATTTCCTCTGAAACGCAGGTAATTCGGGGGCAGGATCCGGTTCTCGGCCTTCTTTCGTAAGACAGATGCTCTTGGCTTATTCATCATGATATGCATTTGTGTGCGGATGTTGTTCTTCCTGTGTCACTCGGGTATCCTCCAGGTACTCCAGTGTCCTGCAGTCTAAATACTTGCAGTTTGGCTGGTCGCCCATGACGCTGTGCATGCATGTCCTTTGTGATAGACCATCATATCTGGGGTATGCTCCTGCTTTGTGCAGGAGTGCAGGATGGATGGATGAAGTAACATGTAGCAGTGTGTTATGCATCTTTGCTAAAGCGTAGAAAGTCATAGGTTTAAATACCATGGCCGGCAAAGTAATATTACCATCACTGGGTCCTTGAGCAAGGCCCTTAATCCCAACTCCTCCAAGGACTGGCTGACCCTGCTCTCTGATCCTCACTTCGACGTCACATTGGATGAAAAAAAAGTGCTAATTAAATGTGAATAAACAGCTACTCATTTGCCTGCTTGAGTAAATAATTATTGTTTCTCTGCTTGATCAACTTAAAGCTGCATCATCCATCCATATAAACGAATCCACATGGTCTGTTTGGATATTCGTTTCAAGCAAACATCTGAAGTTGACAGCGTTCTTAGCTACATATGTTATATGTCACAGTGTGTTTCTTAGTGCCTGGTTTTTTTATGCAAAGATGGTGGCATAGAGGGTGATTGACTGTCCCAGCGATTATTCTACCTTCAAATGTATTTGCTGTTCTGGTGGGACTGAATTCCCATTCAAACATGACGGCAGTTTCTTGCCATCTCTGCTGATGAAGATGCCACTTGGTTTTATGTAACATACTTTAACTAGCATGTGCACCTGAGATGTCCAGTAAGATGCCAGTACGTTTAGCTAAATCCTTCTACAAACCTCTGCAAGATCTACACACATGTCGGGCAAGATCTACACACGTTGTGATCTTGAAGGCACAATTTCGAGACCTCTAAACACTTCTAAATTAATCTTAACTGGGTCGGCACCTGTCTGTTTCTGAGCTCGCTGCAATACATGTAGCAATATCACAGAAGCATCGCTAACATTACCAATTGTAACTGTACACCCAGAGCAGATCTATTAATTAATCTAACTTCCTAGGAAATTTGATCTCTCTTTTTTTAAGCAATGGGGCTGTTTTGTCAGCTAATTGTGAAATTGTAATTTTTCCTCACAGATTTCCTGATATTCCCATTACCTCTGGGTCTTTATGATATCCAGAAACAAACAATGGCCAGAAAAGGGAAGGAAAGTTTGAGGAAAACTGGAAATAAAAAATATAGTTTAAAGACAACTGTGAATATCTTGTGAAATCATAGACATTTTGCATGGACTGGATAAAAATTGTATTAAACAAGAGGCGATGTTTGATAGTATTAACGACATTGTAATTATGAAAGTCTTTAGGCCTACCTTAGAATACTGAAAATTGGTTAAATCTTTCCAGAAAATATAACCAGATTCATTATCTGGATTAAATTTTTGCCTGTTTACAAAAAGCCAGGAAACGTTTTGAAGAGCCGCCTAATTATGCTTGCTGCAGGTCTCTTGGCATGCAGGCCAAGGCTGTTTCATTACAGTGTGCACGTCCTTTATATCAAAGCATCCTTTAAATATTTGAGTGTACGTGTTTCAATATTGTCTCAATGTTTAGCTAAAAAGTAAACCAATTAAACTCACTTCCCTATTTCTAATTCTCTATAATTCTCTGCTATTTTGTTTATGTATTATTTTATTTGATGTTAAAAGGAGCTGACTTGATAGCTCTCCTTCATGTGTCTGTTGTTAATTGTAAGAGCTGATATGCTCTATAGATTATTTTTCTGAACTAAAGAATAGCTGTTTTTCTTTTCATCTGGGCTCTGGGAAGCTTAAATACCGTTAACACTGCAATTCAAGGAATATTGATCAATTCTTAATTAAAGCTAGTTTACACTCTCCATTTTTGGGGGAGTGCAGTTCGCTCGATATCTTATAATTCTAATTAATTTCAGCCTTATTAAGTTTGCCCTGTTTCCTTGCCAAGGTTTTTGCACTGAATTTAAGATGCTATTTTAGAGTTTTACAAGTTTTACTGACTGGAAGAAAAAAAAATTTACAAAACATATTGTTTCCCCCCTGTAATTCCACTTAGTTAGATAACTTGAATATTAGTTGAAAAGGACAATTACTGCTGGAATTTTGAAGAATTAATAGATTGCAGAAATAGTGTCTTTGATTTATAGGATAGTTTGTGAATGTATGAACATATATGTTACTAAAATATGTTTGGAATTTGCCAGCATGGTGTAAAACTGGAATTCTCATGTCCATAAGTTCTGGTTATGTGACGTTGGATTCCTTTTTAGAACAAAATTCCATATAGGGGTAAGATATGAAATACAAAAGAAGTATGTAAGTTTGATAACCTCCTGAGTGATGGGGAAATTCTTGGAATAAGTGCTTTACAACAATAGCAGTTCTATTGTAATAGTACCTCTGATTGTCTGTGAAAGCCCTTACATCCATTATCCGTAACAACTTATGCAGTACAGGGTCACTGTGAGCTGTTCCAGGGAGGCTGGGGATTCCCTGGAAGGGATTTTCACGTCCAGTGCAGGCGCTAGTTTGTTAACATGCCCTCTATATTTTAGTAGTTTGTTTCTTAATGTCTCACATTATTGGCTGTTTAGTTCCTCTTAGTAGCGTCCCTCTGACTTCTTTAAGATCAAACCACTCCTTAAAGCAGGGCAGTGAGATGGACAAACATACACTGCAGTTTGTGTCCCTCCCTGTAGGGGGACACAAGGGGTCGTCATTCTTCATTAAATCAATAATAAAACGAGCTGGTGACCTTTAACCGGAATGTCTACGCTGCTATTTAAAAAAGGCTGAGAACAGGCGCTCCTCCGTATGGTGGGGGTATTCCCGGGGCGGCTGGGAGCCCCCATGCCAGCAGGTTCAGTCCCTGTCATTACACAGGCCCAGCGTGGTGTCTCCCGGTGGCCGAGAAGGGCTTTCCACGCCTAATAGCAATCAGATCAGCTCGACATTTGTAGAGCAATCTGGCGCCCCCCGCAGGGTGGGCTGTGCCTCCGCAGATGCCTCCCAGGGCGGCGCTCGCAGCTGAAAATCAAGGCGAGCAGCAATGTCTGCTTGAGAAACCGGGGAAACCCTCTATATGATGTTATTTCGAGGGATAGGGAAATTTAGAATAGCCACTAGAGGTAGTAATTATCCCTGAATGCTAATGGCAGTTAGCACAAGTGCTGCGTCATGCAGAAGCAGCCCACAGTTAGCCTGCTAGCGCGTTAACAGCAGTGCGCCCAGCGCCTTTCGGCGGCACGGGGCTGTCATCGCGCCGCGAGTGCCTTTATCTCGCACTCACGTGCTCGGCTGTTCTTGTCCGCCGTCTCACTTCAGCTTCCCGCCTGATCGCTTCATTCTCCCGCAGCCCCATCTTTACTGGCGTGGCTCTGCTAGTCGGGGGTGGGGGGGGGGGGGGTTTCTTGGCAGGCCAAGTGATGATTTTAGCATGAAAACATCCCTCTGGGGTCCTGCTTCATATCAAAAATACCCAGTGAGCCGGATGGCCAGCGGGTACTTCCACGGCCTACTCTGTCCCTTGCCCAGCTTCGGGTCTTGCTGGGTCTCGCTAGCGTTTCCCAGCCTCCTCTGATTCACGCGACACGGGCTCCCATGTGCGCGATGCGTCCACCCATCGGCCCAGGCGCTAAGCCCCACATTTACGAGGCTAACGTTTGGTTGCCCGTCTGCCTGGCTATAAGACTTGCCCCAGGAGGATGGAACGGAGATGGTTTCGATGACAGGGTGCGAGGACTGAAGCAGCCGCTTCAGCTTCAGGGCAAAGGACGAAGCACGGGAGGGCGAAACGGGGCACAGCTGTGTGTGGGGCCACCCAGGCCTGGGTGTGTCTGCTGGTTGCTGTGGGGAAAAAGTGGATGTTAGCTAATTGTGAAATGAGACACACGTGAGGCAGGCTAACCATGTGACCTTAACCCTGACTCCAACCTGCTGCCATTTGTCTTCATAGTTTAGAGGCTGATTCTCCCAAGCATTTCCTACACGTGTCACTTCCTGTTGATGTGACGGCACCAGATCGGATATCCCTTCCAGCACCTTACTGTCTGCTTGCTCCCATCTGTGCTCTACCACTTGGCTTATATAGGGCTGCAAGCCTCCTAGTTTCCTCAAAAAGCACAGAACTTGTTTTTGTCTTTTTGTTAAAAATAAAGCGGCTAGTTCGTGGTTGAGGTGAGCCTGGCTCTAGGTCGTGGTTGAGGTGAGCCTGGAGCTTGTCCCAGGAGCAACAGATATAGCAGATTTAGTTATATAATAGTAACCAACAGATACTTATTAGTTATGTATAATCCCATTAACAATGTCATTTGTTGTGTAGAGGGTCGTAAGATGTATCAAACAATGTTATATAAATCTACCTTTTGTTTGGTGAAAGGTTGTTTATAAATATTAAAACTTCAACATCGACAGTTTTATTGGCGTAATGTGTAATTAAACCAAATTTTATGTTGCTATTAATGAGTGCCATTTTAAGTTTAGACTGGAGGTTTTTAGATTTTTGGTGTTCCTGATTATGAAGTCATATTCTAATGCTTTTATACTGTTAGAGTGTAGGACTTTTGTGTCTGGACCAATATTGGCTGGTCCTCGTCATGCAGATGTTTGGGCTGGTGTGAGTTTGGTCAAGATTTTTTTTTAATAGATTTTATTATTGTATGACACAAGCGTACACTGAAGGTATTTAGTACTTGTCAAGAAAGCACCTCACTAACGTGCTTTCACAGGACGTCTCGGCTAAATTGGCAATTAATCCCTCACGTCCGCGAGGTTAATTCACACTTTGAGTGTGAAGAGCTGCTCTAACACCACGTTGAAATGTAATATCAGCCAGGAGAGGGGAGCGAGCCTGAGCGGCCCAGGTGGGGGCGTGTGACGCTGGCGCGTGTGACGCTGGAGCGGTGTCCCCACAGCTGCTGCTCCAGTTATTCCGGGCAGGCGAGCGTCCAGATGGGAAACCCGCCGGGGTTTCGCGGCCGGCTGGCCTCTGCCGTTCAGAAGGGGCCCTGTCGGCACTTTTGTCGACGACTACTTTCCGGAATCGCTGAGAAGATCACTCTGTGACTAGAGGATGGAGCCATATCAGACAATGTCTGCCTGGCACTATAATAATAATAATTAATAATAATATTCTCTCTTAATGATGTTGTAATGTATCACAACACACCCATGTAAAGCACATTGGGATTGACTGTGAAAGGCGCTATATACAAGTACACTGAATTGACTAATAATAACAATAATAATGAATAACTGCTTTGAGGGTGTCGTCCTGCTTTGTGGCCTGTGCTGCTGGGAAAGGCTCCCAGCTCCTTGTGACCCTGACTGGGATAAGGGCTTAGAAGATGGATGGATGGATAGATGATGATGATGATGCTGTGAGAAAGCGCCATTCCTCCTGTGAGGGCCGGCAGGTGACCCGGACAGTGCATGTCTATGTGTCCCAGCAGTCCTTCATTCTCAGCTGACTTGCAAATTCTGCGAATTGGCCCCAGTAATCCAGACCAGAGAAAGCCACAGCAGAGTGTGTGGGGAGTGGCATGTGGCTCAGAGGGTTTAGACCCCACACCTGTGATCAGCATGTCACTGGTTCGAATCCCCTGCTCGACAACCTGATGTCATCATTGAGCTTTTGAGCAAGGCCCCTAGCCCCCAGATGTTCCGAGGTCTGACTGACCCTGCTTTCTAAAAAAAAATGCACATCACTGTGGATAAAAGGCTGCTAAATAAATGTCATGTATAATGTGTGGTGAAACCTTAACTAAACCGCCAGTGCCGTGGTTCCACTCGGGTTTCCTCAGAGTGAATGGAAACTTCACAAGGCAGCAAGCTAAGGTTTCCATCCATCCAGCCGTCTTCTAACCACCTATCCTGGTCAGGGTTACAGAGGGGGCCGCGAGCCTATCCAGGCAGCACCGGGACACCCACATGATACAGAAGACATAACCACTGTCTGCGAGACACTCCTCTGCTTCGGATCTGCTTTAGGGTCATTGTGTTGACTAGCTTTTTACCTCCACCTAACATCTAGCACCTAGTATCCATCCATCCATCTTCCAAACAATTTCTCCCGATCGGAGTCACAGTACCAGGAGGACAGATGCAATTTCTTTTTACTTTCGTAAATAATACAATGTTTTTGGTGTTGTCGATTTTCCCGGTGTGTGGATTTCCCCGAAATCTACTATTATCTCGGACGATTTCACAGGATTAACCAGGGATTAACCCCTAGCCTGAGACCAGAGACTGGAGTTCATGGGGTCCGCCTCTAAATGTACATACCAGGTTATAAAAGGACTCGGTTACGGAGTGGAACTCTTCAAGAGGTAGAAGGCTGCCTGGATGAGGAATGCCAGTGCGGATGTGAAGGGGGCGTTACTGGTACTGAGATCTCATTACCGATTTGTAAAGCACGCAAACTTTTGTGTCCGTGGGTTTCAGAATCGCAAAATAAATGTGTTTTTTCTGCACACGGGAGGGGAGCAGTTTACTGATAATGCGTGACTGAAATTGCTGATAGTGCCAGAAAGAGATCCGCTGTTTTCAGATGGAAGATTCATTCACACAACCTGAGGCAAAATAACAAAGAAAATAAAACCAGTCTGTGCCATAAAACGAAAAAAAATGTTTAGAATTTGAAAGAGTCACAGTCAGGAAGATTCCAAGTGGCTTCTTCAGCCCTGAGCGAACATTATGACATGATGCGTCATCGTTAGTGATTCCTGCGTACCCCAAGGACAATCCTGAAATTTCAACAGGGATTCTCCTTGGGGCTGATGTGGAAACGGGGCAGGTGTGCGGCTCATTGGGTTACAATGCTGTGCCTGTGATCAGAAGGTCCGCACCTCAAATCCCAGGGTCAGTAGAGAGATTTTACTGTTGCACCCCTGAGCAAGGCTCTTAACCCCAACTCCTCCAGGGGCTGGTTGCAAATTGTACAGTGCTTTCAATAAGAGTCTTCGAAGCAAGTTATATTTAGGAAAGTTTTAGAGAAATAGCCTCAACAATCTGTCCCGTGAGTCTCTCAGAGTCTGAGGTGTGTGACACTATTGACGGTGACCTGTCTTTTGAGTTAGCTAGAGGCGCCATTGTCATTGTGAAATGGGAGGCTTCAATGAGGACACCAGCAGTGTGAAACGAAAAAGAGGCGAGATCTGTAATCCAAAGCACGTCGCTCTCCTGCAAAAGGCTTCAGCTAATTCCAAACTCAAGCACATGACTGAGGACTGGCTCTTAAACAGCCTGATATTTGCAGACTCCTGATGCCAGTCTTGCAGAGAGGCCAGACGTGCCGCTAGGTATGTCAGCAGATCCTCTCTAGGAGCTTGTCAGAATCAGGCAGGCTGTACGATACCCCGATGGGTCCCGCCCGCTGCTCCAGGCCTCGTGGACCTCGCTAATTGGCCCGCGTCTGACTAAGGAAATCACACCATCAAGCGTTTAGAGTACAAGGGAACCGAGCAGCTGACGTCAGGTCTCAGGTCCTTCATTCTGCCATGGGCGGATCCATCGCGTTCTCTTATTGACAGCTCTGAATGGGAGGGGGGCGGGCTGCAGAAAGCAGGACAGCAGAAGCAGAACAGCCTTTTATGGTGCTTTGGCTGCTGTTCCCCCTGGAAGGATCTGCGGGTCCCTATCCTTGGGGTCTTTCAGAACAACGTCATGAATCCTCTCTTGAGAGAGAGCTCTGCTTTATTGTTGTACCAGGAAAAATGTATGTCCAATTAACTCTTTATTATTTATCATCGCTATCTCACTTTTTCTCCATATTTTCTCAACACATTTCAATTAAACATCACCTTATGGTCTGTGATTTTTTTTTTTGTGTGTGTTAACATTGATGTAGAGTATTTTACAATGCAGACCAGAAGCATAAAGCACAGTTGGGGTCCGTTCTTCTAACACCATCTGAAAAATGACTCACAGCTCCTCAGAGGTTCTTATCCCATGGCTCGGAATTAGCGACAGAACGCTAACGGCAATGCGACTCCTTGGGGAAGGTCTGTCCGCTCCTGGTGGCCAGAGGCTCGGTTTGCCTCTCGGAGAATGAATCCGTTACATCTGTACCAAGGACACGGAATGATCTTCAGATTCACCAGAAACGTCACTCACGCCGATCCTCTTTTAACCATAGTGGTCTGTGTGTGTGTGTGTGTGTCTGTGGATTATGTTTATATTAAATTGCGTGGACCAAACCTTCCCTACAATACAATAAAAACCTGCTATTTTGACATTGTGGGAACCATTTTTCAGGTCCTCACGACGATCGGTGAATGCAATCAAAAACATAAAAATGCCAGAAGTCTCATATTCTGTTTGGCTACTTATGGTTAAGGTTAGGGCTCGGTAGGGGTTAAGGTCGTCATGTTGGGATTAGAGTTTTCCCCATAGAAACAAATGGAGAGTCCCCACAAAGGTATAGTTACAAACCTGTGTGTGTGTATTTTAGCTACGCCCAGAATAAGGATGAGGTCATATTAACAGCAAAGCAAGGGTGTAGATTTGGGTATGGATGGCAAAGACTTGTCGCTACCAATATTGTGGGAATATCATGTGTGTGTGTGTGTGTTTTTGGGGGGGTGGGGTTTGGGACTGATTTGGTCCCTGTGAATTCTGAAACCAAATCTATGGCTTTGCAAGACAGAATGGTTAAATCACTTTCAGCACACATGTGAGATATATGTGTGTGTGTGTGTGTGTGTGTGTGTGTGTATATATATATATATATATATATATATATATATATATATATCTCTACACGTAAAATAAAAAATCTAGTTCATGGCGCCAAAGTTCCTCGTAAAAGCAGCAGGACATGGACTCGTAACCTGGATCTTTCTGGTTCAGGTCCCAGGAGAGGCTCGTCTCTGTACCCTTGAGTGAGCTAGTTAACCTGAATCGCTCCAGCTGTGTAAATGGGTTAAAAAAATGTCTTTGGATGAAAACATAAGCTGAAGCGTGCAATTAAAAATTTAGAAGAAGAATCAGTCTAATGGATTGCACAAGTAATATTTCATTTTTAATTATCACGCCTTATCGAGCGAGCGAGAAAGCTAGCAGCTCACACGCGGAATAAGGAACCGGCTTCAGTGCAGGCTGCCGAGCCAGCAGGAAGTACATTTCATTAGAAGGATGGAGCTTTGATAACCAATCACATGACCACTGGGATGGATCACATGACCACTGACCTTTCTTTTGTCCAGGTGCTACCTGTCAGATGAGCTCTCCAAAGGGGCGTGGTTAAACCGCTCCAGCATCATCTTCGCGGGGAACGACAAGTGGTCTGTGGATCCTCGCGTGTCAATCGTCTCGGGCACCAGCAGCAAGTACGAGTACAGCCTGCAGATTCAGAAGGTGGACGTCAGCGACGACGGCCAGTACACCTGCTCCGTGCAGAGTGACCAGAACCCCCAGTCCAACCACATTCACCTCAGCGTCAAAGGTACGCCCAGTTCGGGCTTGAAGCTCTTCCTGACCTCGACCGCCCTGTGATGACTCAAACTCTGCAACCAATATGTTAATAAATCTGACAAGTTCAATATTAACAAACCATTAGCCCCTCGTACACAGCCACTCTTCTTCTCGCTGTGATTTTCTTACTCCCCTGCCAAGACTCCACTACCCCTGAAAGGCTCATTAATTCATCACCCATACCAGTTGGCAAATTTGAATATGCTAAAAATTAGAATTAATTTTATTAGATGTTCGCTCAGCGAAAAGACGTTTTCCGCGCACAGACAGTCACTGAAAAGCTTTCCGCGAGATTGCAGATGCTATTCATCGATTTAGATATTATCTAAAGTGTGTTTTATGCCCATAGCATCTCTAATCTCCCTCGAATTAAAAAAAGTGCCAACAATGATCTCGGCCCAGAGCTTTACGTTGCCGCAGTAACGGTCCACACGTACCCAGGCCGTCAGAGATCCGCGGGCCCTGTTGTGTCTCCTAATGCCTTTTCAGGTAGGGCACGAGTGGGGAGCAATTAAACGGTGCAGATTATCATGGTCAGTATTCCTGTTTGTTCCGTATTCCTCGGAATGACAGGAAGCACGCGGCCGATAGCAGTGAATCACCACTCCCACCACTTCCGTATAGCTGGGGTGCGGGGTCAGATCCATACTGGCACTGCCCAGAAATGTATTATTCGCTAAAAACATGCTTTGAGTCACAGTGACTAATTATCTGCTGGACTTCTCTGAACAGAGTGCTTCTTCCAGCCAGTGATTTTGATGAAAATCATTTATTTGATTACAAACTTAGTACTTACACTACATAATTAGACCTCTCAAAACTGATGTTTTGTGGTGGAAAAATGATTAGGTCAGTTGTACAGTAGCGCTTTCAGCAATTTCAACATTTCCTATTAAACGGTTTTTGTTTAGCATTTTGTCAGAATTCCTACGCACGCTATATCCTGTGGGCAGGCGGGATAGATATTGGACAGGAAACTTTATTTTCTCAGAATGAAGGTCGATCTGCAAGGCTAACGGCATAGGTATAGATCAGGGTGAGAGGGTCAAAGGTCACAGCAAGCCGTTAGCGGAACGGGCCAAAGAGGAGATGACACGGCAACAGTAGGGGGAAAGCAAGTCACGTTCACTATAGCTGGAAGGTCGTAGGGGTGTAAGAAGAGGCCCAGGAAGGAGAAGACGACAGAGAGAGGGAGGACAAGGGAAGGGTGGAACTTCAGAGAACGAATCAGCAGGTGGCTATCGCAGGTAGAGGAAGCAGACGTGACTGACAATGGAGGGCTGACAGATGGGACAGATAAGTACCGTACCATTAGCGGGGGGAGTCACCGCAGGGGCCACAGGAAGAATCCAACGTAGCTATTTCAGGGGTGTAACATGACCTAGCATTAGAGAGGAGCCAATAGGCAACACTCACGGTGTGTATGTAGGTTTAATGTGGTTTATGTAGATTCTTCATACACCTGTGTGTTTTCGTGTAGGGAGTGTGATCGTAAAAGATCGTTAATTAGAGCATAACACGGACACAGGACATGTGTTTTAATGCTTCAATAAGGAGTAACAGATACACTCAAAGGTCGATGAGCGGTTTGTAAAAAGGCTTTAGCACGAGGGGCGTTGTTAAAATCCACCGCTACCCTGCCCATCGTGCTGCTATATTTGTTTGTTTATTTTCTGCAGCCATTTTAAGTTCCATAATCTCCTCGTAATGCAATTAAGGATTAATGTAGAGGGAGGCAGCAATTAGATCAAGACAAACTTCAGCTGGGGGTTGGGCGACTGAGGAAGTCCGAGAAAAGACATAATGCTTCCCTCTAAAACCATGAGCTAATGGGCTAACAGTCATTTCAGCTTAATGCTTTGTTAAGGAGCTGCTGTATTTAACATATCAACTCAAAAAAATGGAAGGACCAAAATCCAAGATCAAAGGCACTTCGATCCCAGCATGAGACGTCCATGGCTTCAAGCAGATCCCATCCCTATTTTTGGTGCTGTCGGGTGACACCCATGATTTGGCCTCTCAGGAGATAAAATGCGCAATGTCACAGCCGGGGGTTTGTCGGCGGGTCGACGCCCAGCATGACGGTGAGACGGGCCCGTAGCCGTGTTGGCGGACGCCAGCCCTTGTGCCCGCGGGTGGCTGGTCTGACAGGACCCGCTCCAGAGGGGCACTCCGCCGTGCCCGAGAGCGTGTGCTTCCCAGGTCCTCAGGCTGCTGTTCCCTCAAGGACTTTCCTGTGTTTAGCGCTGCCCCCTTTCACCCTTCCTCGCAACAGGATTCCCTGCTGATTTACCCCCC
>JAODLC010000047.1:16060058-16075993 GCA_026781145.1 Hippopotamyrus pictus
TTTGAAAAGAACGAACCTGCAAATGTCTCAACTGACCAATCAGAATCAAGCATTCCAGAGAGCCGTGTAATAAGGTCCGAGATGAGGGTGTGTGTGCCGTTTGCTGTAGTTTCAACTACAATGAGTTGGACAAAACATTCACAGTCACATTAGGGTTTGGGTTAGACCTGTTGCACTGATACATCTAATTCAGCAGGGCTTACAAGCACGTATTCAAGAGTAATATCATTGCACAAAGACATACGGTACAACAGCAGCATAAGGGAGGTTTCAGTGTTGCCATTCCCTAATAGGACAGACATTGTTGCATGTGTGTGTGCGCACATTTCCCTATTAAAATCTCCCGGCCAGACACCAGAAAAAATCCATAGCCCTTCCTCCCTGCATTATCACCGTCACTGAGGCTACATGCTATTTTTCAGTATCGTGTTTTTTTTTTTCTTTCTCTCAATCAGCTGAAGGCCGTGGAAATAATGGATTTTTGCCTTTCTGTCCCATTAATGTCAAATTTGCTGGTAAACCTTGGTTATAAATGGGGGAGCAGTACAATGGCTTGATATCAGCCAATATCACCCTGAACAAATTGACAGTAAGCTTAAGAAAGGACCCCACAATTCCGGGCCAGCTTTGATTTAAATTGCTCCCGGCCGCCGGCACCGTGATCCCGCGGCTTTTATCTTGGCCAACACAATGGCGACCGGAGGCACGTGAGCCCAAAGCCCCCGGCTCCTCCGGGCACCGGAGATAATGAGGAAGAGCCCCCGACTGTGGCAGCGCCCGGCTCAAGCATTCCATTCAGACCTGGGCAGACTGTGCCAAGAAGCGTGTACTGGAGAGGCGAGGCCCATTCTTAAAAACCATCCTAAATTCCCCGCCCTGCTGTGTTCCAAGGCTGGCTTGTAAAATGACTGTTTTTCTCCTAAACAGACCTGAAAGAGCATAAGAGCTGGAGTCAGATCGAGTCATTTAGGGGCTGATTTGAATTAAGAAGCTTCATTGCAGTTGTTGAATTTACTGACCTGGGTCTGATCACCCTAACAGCTAAACCTTGCCAATTTTTCTGCAAAGCATCGTTAAAAGGAGAAACACTGGTGATATGGCGGACACCGTTGACGGCTAGGCTAAATGCACAGCTGGCATATAGGACCGGGACATCTCATGATCTGCTGACTGTGTCTGTAAGAGGCTCAGCTTATCCAACAAGGCAATTGTGTGTATGGAGTGTTGCTGTCAATATCATTTGAAATCGTTATTTTATATTTAATGACTCAGTTATTAATGACTCAAGTTAGATGGAGATTTGTGCGTCAAGAGACAAGTATTGTAGGGACCGAGTCGATTGAAATCAATCAATGCTGGAGTGTCGAGCCGAATAAAGAATTTTAACTCGAGGTAGGACACCTACTTTTCATGACCTGTAATGGGTCACTCTGCTTTGTCTGTTACTATCTGATTGTGCACAATGACTGCAGGTGGTTTACCGCAGCCCTCGATATCTGATGCCAAATTTTGTCTCATCCAGTTCTTACTTTTTCAGGAAAAATGCTTATATCGTATTTAATTGAATTACATTTCTCTGATTCTGATTGCAAACCACATTCATCTAAGTGCCCCTTGGTTCCTTATAACCGAGTAGCAATAATGAATACGTAATATTTATTATATATGCTTATATATAAAGTGCACATATGAGGAGTTTGCTTAATATGCAAAAGTCAGTTTTCGATAAGAGCATTTTTGGATGGAAGTCAACTCTCCGGGTCTCCTGATGATGAAATCTATTCCGTAACTCCATTCCGTAACTCATTCTGCTGCATGACTCCTTTCCAGACTTGGGCGGGCAGCGCTGGTTCATCAGCTCCCCAGGGCAGCTCAGTTGTTTGCCAAACTGTAGAAGGGCATTTTCAGGGGGCACACTGATTTCCCCAAGTCTGTCTCTTTCCTCTAGTCAGAAAGTTTCAAAATGATCATGACTTGAATACTTACGTAAATCCACAGAGACATCCAAGCTTATCTTTTATTTTTATTTTATAGTAGTAAATATTACTATTTAAGGCATAAATTTGATAGTGGTGACTTGATTTATTTTTGTCTCATTTCTATAAATAAAAACTAGCGGCTGTGATGATGGTATATACTCTCCCTGTGGACAGTATAGTATGTGTTTACAGCAGGATTCAGCCTGTATTTGGAGAATGGGGTTTGGGTCCAGCTCCCTCTGCATTTGGGTGCTTAAGTCCAGTTACCTCATTCCCCATCACTGCCCATTGGGTTTCCTCATCACTGGCCTTTGGGTTCCCCCATTTCTCCCTGATCGGGTTCCACATTAATGCCTGTTGCCTCCATCTTTCCCTGATCAGGTTCCCCATTCCTGCCCGTTGGGTTCCCTCATCACTGCTTTTTGGTTCCCCCATCTCTCCCTGATCAGGTTCCCCATTACTGCCCACTGGGTTCCCTCATAGGCCTTTGAGTTCCCCCATTTCTCCCCGATTGGCTTCCCCATTACAGCCCAATGGGTGTCCTCATCGCTGTTACCCACTTACTGGTATCTTGATTACTGGCAGGGTGTACCCCAGCCTTGTGACATGAGCTATCTGGTATAGGCTCCCTCCAGCCACCAGAATAAACAGTTGGAAGTGTTTGTGGTATTGAAAGTTCTAAAGGGGGCCTCTTAAAGTCAATGCTTGTTTTGCTTAGTACTTTATTTAGGAAAGCAACACTGAATTAAACCTCAAATCACAACTTCAAGCTGCGAGGATCCCGTGTTAGCGCTGTAAGCTTTGAGGTGTTTTGTCACACGTATGATTAGGCCGTAAATGCCTTGGGCCTGAAGGACCGAGCCTATACAAAGGCTGTCCTCATAAGGGAGGAAGTCTGTGTTTAGATGAAGAAGGTAGTGCCCCCTGCTGGTAGGAGGACAGCACATTGAGTCATTTTTCCCTGGCTTCTCTGAGTGCACCTGCGCTCCTTTTTAGCTATAGCCTTTTGAGTGTACAACAGTGGTCCTGATTGCTTATGGATCTCTGAGCCCCTGTCCTGTTAGACCTGCCCATGCCTTTGCTGGACATATACTACTCAATGGTGTGAATGTTTCTAAGTGGATAAATCACCTCTTTGTTTGCGACCATCACTTCTCCTTGCCAGCCATTGATTGGTGTCTCACCTATTCCAGAATAGCTCAGGTGCGTTCTGACGATAGCGACCAAGATGAAATATCGGCAGTGGTTCTGGGCTTTCTGCTTAAACTCTTGGCCTCTGATAGGCAGAGGCATACAGTGAGATATCTAGATAAATATTCCGTGGCCAGAGTGAGCAATGCAGATCCACCAGTCTTCCAGTCGTTTATCCAGGGAGCCTCTCTCAGGCAGAATAGGGCCGGGGACACCGTAGACAGAGTGCCATTCCTTCTCCGTACACACACTGTCGATGATTTAGAGACACCATGTCTTTGGACTATGGAAGGAAACTGATGTACTTAGATCAAACCGGCACAACACATGGAAAACATGCAAACTCATTCACAATGCAGTGGTGGGATTCGAACCCCCAGTCCTGAGAGATGTGAGGCAATGGTACTACCCACCGAACCACTGTAAAATTATGTGATAAATTTTTAAAACATGCAAAATATATTTCAATTATGCCAGAGTAAGAAAAATGAACGTTTCTTTAAAATCGATCATGTTTAGTGAAACTTTGAATCATCCTGGAGAGGGGGGGCACTGAGTTGGGGGAGCAGTTTTGCTGTGCTGTGATTATATTTAGGTGCTTTGTGAGGAGCTCGTCGCCCTGGCCTGACTGCAGGGTATCTCGCTGTACGAGCCAGGCTTGTCAGTGACTTTCCGAGCCGGTCTGAAGGTGGCCCCGCGCTTATGAAGCCATCTGTCAAGTCGTAACTCATTTTGCTGATGTTATAAATTACCCCCTGATCCAAAACGGTGTTGCATATAGATACCAGAAATAAACACGTCCCTCCTTTCATTGGCAGCTCCCAAAGTAGCTCGGAAGTGGGGCTGAGAGGATCTTTCCGGAACTGGGAAGAGGTAGCTAATTTCTGCAGCAAGTTTGTGTTAGGGGTACCTGAAGGAGCAAGGCTGCGTTTTCTGAACGCTGTCCAATGAAGGCAGCGCTAAGAAGCGGAACAGTGAATCGGCAAATCGATGGTGTAGGACATAGATGGCTGGTGGAAAGCATGCTTGAAATGAAATAACCCATAACCCCCCCCCCCCCCCCCCGCCTGTTCTCACACATGTATTCTATAAATATGGCGCCCCCTTCTTGCTTGGAGGTATGAGAAAAGTGCCTGGCACATCCATGGGGTTCTGATCTTCCACTGCCACCTCAGCTCATTGTTAAGGTGTTCGATGCGGCATCACCAGGTCAGGTGGGATGGCAGGTAACCCCGAAAGGAGTCCCAGGGAGTGGTGGACAGAATCAAGTGACCCAGGGTTGGTATTTGGGGTGAGGAATCGGGAGGGGCTAAAGGAGATGATGGAGGGGAATTTAGGGCTTCAGAGCATGGGGGAGGAAATTGGGGTATAAGCCCATGGACGTCAGTCTCATCATCATGGGGAACAGAACCCCTCTGATGTGAAAGAGTGTGATTGTCACCCGCCCCCCCCCCCTCCCGAAGTCAATTAAATATATTCACATCTTGATGTGCCTCTCACCCACTTAACAAAGAATAATGATTTTTCGGCTTAAGTGAACGTGACCTGCGTGGTCACTCATGTAGAGTGGGGGAGGCGAGACCTCAGTTACTCACCCGTAGGCGGGTGTGACCAAGCCGACTCCGCTGCGTTGCGCTGCCCCCACCTGGACTGACTCACGCTTGACAGTTCATTGTCAGCTTGGGGTAATTACATTACAACAAATAGCCCCCGGTGTGCATAGATGGAGCCCCGGCCAGAGATTTAAATGAAACTGCAGTGGCTACAGTCAGGTGGTTTAATTTTTAAACAAATGGTTTAAGTGTGTTTGCTTTCAGCTGTAGCACAGCAGATTTGTAGACTTGTCATTGAAGCACCCAAGAATGCTGGACAGTAGGGGGGGGGCAGTGGAAGGGGGCATTGGAGCTCAAATAAGTTGAGGAGAAACTACCTTTTTGATCCTCTGTGCCACTCTCCAGCAGGCTGACAGCTGTTGGATGCTTCTCAATCACATGATAGTACCATAGGCCCCTCATACAGGAAGTGGGTGCTGTAGATTGACAGCCAATGAAGATGTTGTACTCTAATCACATGAACACAATGTAGCTCTCACCTATAGGAAGTGGGAGCTGTGGATTGACAGCCAATGAAGATGTTGTACTCTAATCACATGAACACAATGTAGATCCCACCTATAGGAAGTGGGAGCTGTGGATTGACAGCCAATGAAGATGTTGTACTCTAATCACATGAACACAATGTAGATCCCACCTATAAGAAGTGGGAGCTGTGGACTGACAGCCAGTGCACAGGCCATACTCTAATCACATGGCTGCAACATAGGATCTGCCCAAAGAAAGTGGGGGTGGTGAATTGACAGCCATGTAACCTGGCAACCGCCCGTCTGCCCTTTCTCCCCATGTACAGCTGGACCCCGAGAGAGTCGGGGCACTGTCCAAATATCCAGATGTCCAGAAGCAAAGGGAGGTGGGGTGTCAGTGAAAGTCAGTGTCACCGCTGGCTCTGATCCGGATCCTCGAGCCGGGTCCCATGAGCGGCTTCCTGGAGCCACGGCAGAGCTCGCCAAGTTACCGGAATCAGCTTTTGTGTTTTTTATTTATTCTTTTTTTTTTTTTTTATTATTATGCACGCTACCGTTCTAGGCGAATTAACGTCATATTATATTCATCTCATTTGAATTTTCCAGGTCATTATTCACCAAACTCTAATGGCAGGAGCTGAAAGTTAAAAATAGGATCTAAAATTCGCAGCGATCGGGGGGGGCGGTGTTAACGTCTCCACGTAGTGAGAGGATGCGGTGGCCTGGAATAGCACAGGCCAACTAGCAGACGAGTGAACTGGCAGAGAGTTAAAGACAAAAATACGGGATATTCAGTCTCGGATTTAATCTCTGAGGGCCTAACCAATCGATTTAAGCAATTTAATTAAAGTCACAGGAAAGTGTGTCCAGAGTTGGAAATCTGAGGCGTACGTTTTCACGCCCCCAGCTGCGAGGGTTATATCGAGACAGAGAGTCAGCGGTCCCGCTTGTGTTAAGCGTCTGTACGTGATCCGCGGATCGCCCGTCTGATCTCCTCTGGCACACAGGTGCCTTTCCGAGATGTTCCTGTCGCCAAGACATCATACAGCTCACAGAGAAGAAAAAAAACCTGGATCTTTGATCAAATAATCTCTGTCTCCCACTCCATCAAGCGGATGGCGTGTCTGCTGGATCTCACCCGCTTCTCGTCATGAATAATGCAAGACACGAGTGCACTTTGGAACCCCCCCCCACCCCCAGTCGCACCAGCGCCTTGATCTCATTCACCACGGTGTCATAAAACACGTATATAATACATAACCATCGTCCCGTTACTGATCCAGTCAGAAAAGCAGTTCTGGGAAGCTGGAAATATGGAAGGATGCCAGAAGGATCGAGAAAAAAACATTATTGCTTTGTCCAAAAAATGAGAAACGTACAAACTGAGATGAAAACAACGTGAATAACTACAGACTTTTAAATGTCATTAACTGTTGATCGTAGACATAATTTCATAAAGAATATTTTCCGTCTCTGTGATGGATTAGCATCTCATCCTGGGTGGGGATAGGCTTTAGGGCCCCTCGCAACCCAGACCAGGGGAAGCAGTTCACTGATGGATGGATGGATGGATGGATGGATGGATGGATGGAAAAAGTATGTGTACAATTGTCTTGCATCTTATATATTATGTGTTATCATGAATGGAACATACAAACTATATTATCATTTGTGTAGCCTTCAATGCAGCCCTACACAGCATGAAAAACACCTTGGTTTTCGCAAACAAGTCCACTCTTTCTGTTTTCAGTAGTGTTAGTATGCCCGGGGGGGTTGGGCAGCCAGTTGACCCCCAGAGGTTTTATTTCTCTATTTGGGAGGTTTTGATTCCTCTTCTCCATTGTCATCTAGCTTTCTTTATTTAATTTCTTTCCATCTTTCTCCCTGTTTTGTTCTACTTTCTCTAATGATGTTGTGATGCGCCTTGGGAGGACTCTGTCTTGAAAGGCGCTATATAAAAATAAATTGAATTAAGTATGTTATATTGGGATACAACCACCAAGACAAATTCCTTGTTTGTTTAATATACTTGGCCAATAAAGATCTTTCTGATTCCGATATCATGGCATTCACTGATGATTTCTGCAGGTCGAACCCATGTCCGTTTGGATCTATCTGTCTGACCCGTCGTTTATTCCAGCCATTAATGTCTTAAGCCAGGGGTGGCCAATCTTATCCGCAAAAGGCCGGTGTGTATGCGGGTTTTCGCTGCAACTCCCTAATTAGATTACTAATCAGAGGACTGATTGGTTGAAGAGTCCTCACACCTGGGTTTGAACAGCTGACCTACAGGTTATCCCAAAAACCTGCATACACACCGGCCCTTTGCGGTTAAGATTGACCACTCCTGTCTTAAGCTGAAATATTACTGCATGGAAGATGGGTCGGCAAATCTCGTTGCTGGCGTAGGTGGAGCAGCAGGGGGCGCTGTTTCTCTCCGGGAACGGGGTGGCGTCTCGCGGCTTAAGGAACCCCACGCGAGCAGGGAGATGGGACAGATGCGACGGGCTGGTTGGAACGGCGCCGTGGATGAGTGCGTAGCATGTGTTTCATATGCACGATTCGCGGTGCATGCGGGGAGCGGACATGGCGGTGTGACTGGGACTGGGCGGGGCTTCCTGTTATCGCTGCATCGCCCGGCAGGCCTGGAGCTCTCCCACACGGCATCACGCCGGCATGTGACATGTGTACCTGCTCTCATATTTAACACATACAAATGGGCCAAGTTATCACTCAGCCAAAACAACACTGACCCATATCTCAGGACTCATGGGTGGGCAGGGGTTGAGGGGGTGCTTCTGTTGTGTGTTTTGGCAAAGGCCTGAAGTGCGAGATCTGTATATTTTGAAGGGGGGGTCATATCAAGGATTGGATGATAGCAGCTTCTACAGCTCAGAGGATTTAAATTTCCCTTTGATCATGGAATAGCATGGATGCTTGCAGCCTTGTGCTCATTATGAGGGCCACTCTATACCACTTTGTACCTATTTCTACATTCTGATTTACATAGTAGATGTGCAGTGATTTCATGCACATTTGCCCACTTTTTCCATAACTACTGCTCCAGTGTAGGGTTGCAGTGACCCTCGTTTCCCAGGAAATGCAGTCCGCACCCTGGATGGGCTGCCAGTCCACTCTGGGACGCATCCAGACACTACCCCTAAACACGTGTTTCTGGACTGTGTACCTGGAGGAACTTGGTGCAGTCAGTGGAAGAAGATTCGGGAGGTGGGTATCGAACCCCCAACCTTGGAGGTGGCCCACAGGTGACTTATGGATTTCTGTGTTTCTTTACTTGATGAGTCTGAGATTTGATGAGTCTGTGAGCTGTCCACTCATCGATCTGTTGTCATAGCAGTGATATTTTAACACAACAGGAGAAATCCTCACAAAGACCTGAGGTTTCTCTGGTTAACTATGTGTATAAAAGCATTTTAGAGTTCCACTGAACTGCTGCGTGGGCTTCTCGGATTAATCGAAAGGCCAAAGAGAATCACTGAAGAACAGGATGGGGCGGGTTAGCGCTTCATTTCTGAAATAATTAGGAAGATGTGCCTTTAGGTCACCTGGAACCATGTTTGGAGTTATAGTGTGGAAAATTCTTTATGAAATCATCGCTTTTAAGCACGGTGCAGCAGTTCTTTACAAGGTATCTGCTTAAAGATGTCCTACCATGGAGATTTATTACCGGGGGGTGGGGGGTGGGATGTTAGAGCGCCCCCTGCCTGTTCCTTCAGGCATATACACTGACCCACTTAGAGTCAGTGAGGTACAGGGTACAGAACCAGTAATTAAACAATAAAGCTCTGAATGAAGTTCTGCTGACATGAATGTTCCAGTCTGTGCTATGACTGCTCCACCTGGATACCTCACATTTAATAGGGCGCACTTTGTGAAAGACTATACAGTTTTTTAAGCACCCAGGAGAACAGTCTTTACCATGTTTCAGTGGCATTTGTAGTTTATGAAGTTGCTCAGACTTACATGGAGGGGTGACGACATAAAACAGCCTCGGGACTCGTACCCAAGTCCGGATGCGGACCGCGGGGGGCTTCTGGGGCAAGACGTAGGAGGTGAGATGGCAAGCAGACTGTTCACATGGTCAGTTTGTTATCAACAGCTTGTCAAATAAAAGGCCAGTTTTGAATGCCGCACGTCCTTCGCGCTGGAGGTGAAGTCCACACTAATTGGTTGCCAGGTTTGAACAGAGCCAGCCGATCCATAAGACCCCTGGGCCACGTAGAGCTCGGAGCGCGCGGCTGTCTGGCTGGGAATTACAGACTGAGCGGCTCCTTCCTTCCCGGGAAGCTTTGGCTGAGTACTGCAAGCCTGAGGATGGCCGGTTGGTTGTACACTTCATAGTTAGCTGACCCCAGATGTTTCAGTTGAGCTTAAAGTGCTCGGTTCCCATTAAGTACGCAGTTTGAGTACTACAATACAATTCCTTTTGGGATTTGAACCAACAACCTTCACCGCTGCAGTGAATTCCAGCTGCCGTCAGTGCCGTTCTCTAAAGTGGAAGTGTAGCACTGGAAGCTAGTCAAGTTTCCACAAGTAGCAGGTGCATTTATACATTACAGTTCGCCCCCCCCAGCCGCACCGGGATGATGCAGACCCCCTCGAAGCAGATGGGGGCATAGTGAGAGTGTGGCAGTCGAGGGAAATTAATGAGTGCGAGCTGACAAAGAGGGGTTATTTGAGCAATTAAAAATAATTATTCTCCCGCTAAGCGCCATGTCATTTCAGGAGAAGAAACGAGTATCAGTCCGCCGGAAAAAAATGAAGGGATCGATTCATGGAGATCAGCAGGTACTGGCGAGGGCATCCCGACGGGGTGTTGGGTCACTACCGTAATGCTTTGGTGGAAAACAGCAAGGGGTTTTGACTCCCGGGGCTCAGTGGGTTTACAGAGAATCCGGAATGGCGTTCTAATAATGGCAGATTTACATTCCAAATCTGTAAAAATACTCTCCCTCCGCCATTCTCTGGGCAGCCGTGTGGTGAGAAAGCAGCTGGCCACGATGTTTCAGTGAACAGCGGGCTTGTTTTCCAGAGGAAAATCACACTCCTGGGATTATCAAAATGACGAGTCCTTCTAGCCTAGTTACCAGCGTAACCACGGCAGTGGTCCAGCGACAGCGTAATACTCCCGCGTGTGCCATGACATCAGAGTGGGGATGTCAACCTGACTCAGATTGACTGGTTTCCTACCAATGTACTGGGATTTACCATTTCCAAAGTGATATTCACCAAACCAGGTGAATTTGTTTACAAGCAGAAATTTATAAACAATGAGTTTGACTGTGAGGCCAGAACTACAAGTGAGAAGATGATTAATTGTTTTCCTAAAGACAAATAATTACCCACTTCTTCCAAAAATGTGATGATAACGCTTTCAGCTAACAGGATTGATAGCACTTTTAGCAGTCTCACACCTCCTGGGTTGTGGGATCAAATCCTACCCCCAGCTCTGGACATGGCCTTACTGTGTTCGTATGGATTCCCTCCCAAAATTCCAGATGATTTTCACAGTCCAAAGACAGGCAAACTTGGACTGCCATCTCTAAATTGTTGCTTATATTGTGTGAGTCGTACCCTGCAGTGGATGGATGCATTGGATTGTCAGAGGATTGTAAATAGTGTTGATTTTACGCACATATTTTGAAAACAAGTCTTGACCTTCCGCTTCTTTGGGGAGTCACTGAGGAGCACCCCCCACCCCCATGGCAAATTAAAGCCTATTTCCTTTTCTTGTAGGTAAGATTTAGTAGCTCTGCATTACAGGTACCTATTTATTTATGACAGTTTTCATTTTAGACTTAATTCCGCTTCTTTGCTTCAATGTACATGGACCCGATTTTTTGCAGTAAAGCATGTTTTTTTCATCCCCAGTACAGTGAACACTGGAAGATATCTATCTAACTTTAATTAGGCATTACGGATGTTTAAAGGAGGTTAAAGTATGGGAGAGAAAGTATGGAGCAGATCAAAGAGGCGGCGCAGGAAAGGGGAATCAGAGCTGCATCTGCAGCGGCCGTGGAACTCACCGGACGGGAGCATTAGTCTACAGAACTGAGGAGGTGGAGGATGTGGACAGAGAGAGCTGCATGTATCACACGGCTGGGGTGGCAATGCTTCTGTCAGGCTCCGTATGCAGTTTCACATTACGCCTACACCAAAGAGAACAGTATCAACCCACTATTAACTGGATCCCCGATCCAAAACGAAGGTTCTGTTCCGATTGTTGTGACTAAAATACTTCATTTACCATCATGCTGCTGTTACATGCCATCGAAGCAGTTTTTTAATGTCATAAAAACCTGATGGATGTATCCATCCATTGTCCGTAACAGTTTATCCGGTGCAGGGTCATGGTGAGCCTGGAGCCTATCCCAGAATGCAAAGGGCACAAGGCAGGGGACACCTGGTCCGGATGCCAGTGTCTGAAATTTAGCTCAACATACAGTGACTAAAGGCAAAAATGTTTGTTTTTTTTTTTTGGGTCAGTGAATGAGGGAGCGTTTGCAACAGGCAGCACGAACAACCCTGTAAAATGACGTCATCGTCAGAAAGCCTATAAGTCGATGTAATCCTACACACCCCATCTAACCCCATCTAGGAATTTCACAATGGGAAATGTGGGCCTTTGTCGGAGAAACTGTAAGGGCATGAAATTAATCCCGTTTTATCTAGAATTGCTAAACAGTTATGGTTACCGATAGAGCGTAATTCATATTACAGTGGGCCCCCGAGGACCCGTGTGGTTCTTATACACAGAAAATGACATGCCGTCCCTCTTATGGCCTTGTCCATGCTGCGGAGGAATGTGATTGTTGTCCCAGAGCCCTGCCTAAGCCCCCCACCCCCCGAAGCCTCAGAGCTTTAACATGATCTCCCAGGACTCCCGCCGGTCCCATTGACTAGCGTCCCCTGGGGGGAGGGGTGTTATTCCTACCAATGAGTTCCCAGTTACCTCGCTTTTGGAAAATTGCTGACATTTGAATGCAAGGAATTTCCCCACGCGCCCTTAGAGCCCATTCTCACGATATCTCACTCTGAGGAACTGCTGATATCAATTTTAATACGAGGTATAATTTATATTTTTGGGTATTGACAAATGGCACACACACAAATCTTCAGGCAGAGTCAGCAAACCCCCCCCCCCCCCCCGGCCCATCCAGCGTCGAGCAGGATGGTGCATGGGCCATTTTGACAGGCAAAGAAAATAAAAATAAAAATCAGCATTTTATTTACATAAATAAAGTTTACGGCTCATTAGTAACGCCACGGGCTGGTTAATCGCTCCGTTCCTGCCTGCGTCATGCTGGTGAAAATCCTCTTGTTGCAACATCCCGGTTTAGGAGCATCGGCAGATGGGGTTAGAGGGGAGACCTTCACCCGCGACAGCCGGCATGAGCGCGAGAGCTGCAACACGGTCGTGTCTGTCTGTGTTTTTAACAGTTATTAAATTAGCAAAAACACAGAGAAGCTTGGAAACATCCATGGGGGGTTGGTGGGTCTGCAACTGAACCCTCATGAATGGTGCTCTGGATTAGTACAGGTGAAGGTCCCTGTCCACGGTTAGGACAGCTGCCCCCCCCCCACAGAATTCAAACCCTCTGGTGACACTAGATCGGCTCAGGGTAAGCTCCCTGCTCATCAGTAGGTGAGCGCCCCCCCCGCAGGGTTCGAACCCTGCCCAGGGGTACGGCGGCAGCCCCTGTCCCAATGGATCTGAACCCTATGTGCCCCCCCCCCCACCAAGCACAGGCAAAGGCAAATCGGAACTCCCTTGACGCCTCCGGCTGATTATGTGACGGGGTAATTTAATTAGCGCTATGTTCAATTTACATTTTGTAATGAACAAAATGCAAATAGTGTTTACATATCAGATTCATGCATTTTTATGCACATTCATTTCAGCTTTCGACTCTGCCGGAGCAAGGTCGAGTCACGCTGGCGCGTCATTGGTCTGTGGCCCCCTCTGCATCAGTAACCCTTTGGCTGGGGTGTCTGATCTGTGTGACTCACGAACGGCCCCCAATTCTGGTCCATTTCCTGCATATGATGCTGTTGATAAGTGCCCATCAGATATCTCATTCGAAACCACCTCTGCACTTCTGCGTTTCTCAGGGTCTTGGGTTGGGAATGTACGCCGGGGAAAGCAGAGGATATTCTGGACACCCGCCGGCTGCGGGGGGGAAAAAAACGATATACCAAACACTCCCGCTGATTGAATCTCCCATGTTTTTTTCTTCAGCTACTCGCATTACTTGACAACAAAATAAATGAGTCCCTCTCTGAGGCGATGTTACAGTTTGACGTTGCATGAAATGGTCGCCCGTTGGTGCTGTAATGACACTTAAATTAGCGTCTCTCTCTAATGATTTTGGGGGAAAGCGGACGAATGCCTTCAGAGGAGATTAACCCAGGGAGAAGTAGCTATTCTTTGGCTGCATTGTGTGTTCAGGAGTTTGAATGTAACTTATGTTTTTGATTCAATTGCTTGTTATCATTATGATGTACTTGTAGCATTTCTGGCAAAAGCTTTAATAAGTTATTGAAAGAGCATGTTTGATTTAAAAAAAAAAAACAATAAGGACAGTTATTGACTGATTATTGAGCCTATAATTGAAGCAAAGCTTGAAAAAAAAAAAAAAAACACACAGTAGTAATTAATCACTCAGATCATGAATAAATTGACTGACTTGCCAGCTACCAGTTAATGACCCTTTGATCTGGTTAGAATGAACGAGGAGCCCGTTTCATTTAAAGTGACTTACAGGTCAGCAATTAAAGTCGAAGAACACGAACGCAAGCGTTCGATGGGTGTAGCCAGTAGTAGGTTGCATATAACTCTGAAATATGGGAGTGTTGAAGTAGAAAACGGGAGCTAGATTGTTCAACTAGATGCACAAAGAACTTCACAATAAATCCAGCTAAGGATGTATATGGAGGCCAAGCTGCTGGAACCAGAGTAAAAAAGATTCTCAGGTTAAAATGTATGGGTGCAAACATGCACCAGGAGTAGCTGTCAATTCCCTGCAGGAGCAAGTGAGTCGGGGCCACTAAATATACCCAATAGGTATTTGGAGAACAGCGTCCTGGAGTGCAGTCATGCAGGACGTGGCCAGGAGGAAGATCAGGAGCTTCACCATCATTCCGGCAGGAAGAGCATCGGTGCAGGAATCGCATGGGGTCTTTGTGGAGCATTCAGATCCATTTTCGTTCCACTTATTCTGCAGGGTTGGGCTTTGTATGGCTAAAGACACATTGTGCTACAGATTTAGTTTTTTTTAATAAGTGTTATTTTAAAAGGGAGCTGAGTCAAGGAAACACACACATTTTGTTATGTGCTTAAGGAAATCTTCAGTCCCATTTCATACTACAGATAGCATGTGAAATACCTGTTTGGAGCCTAACTCACCACGTCTTAATATTTAGCCTAGTTGAAGGCCTTGCATTTTAATGGCCTCGCCTCCTACATAATTCATAATGCGAGCAGTAAGTTATGACTTATTCTTTGTGGTAGGTGTATCTTCTCTTTCCCAGGCTGAGTAATGCGTTGAAGATTAAGGAAAAGGAATTTGTAACTGCCGAGACGTTCGAGCTATTAGCAATGGGCAATCACTCGTGCCTTGGTGAACTGTTCGCCGTCTTTATAAACTAATGTAGAAAATATAGGCAATGTTAGCCAACTGCTAACTGGGCCATTTTCTTACTAAAGCCCAGGTCTGTTGGGGTGTTCTCACACTAGGCGATCTGTCCTTTGCCCAAGCACATTTGACCCCCAAAGTCCAGTTCGTTTGTCTAGTGTGATCACTCCGTGTGCCCGGGGACAGTACGCTTAACTGTCCCTGGGTCTGCTTGAAGAGGTCGGCTGGGGCAAGGTTCAGTTGGACTCGAGTACAGATTACAGACAAAACGTCAATGATGCAACTGGCTTATGCATGTGTACACTTTACACTAAACATGAACTGGGCCTGGAAGGAATGGATCGGGTGGGCTGTACAGATTGGATAGTGACAAACATTTACAGGGCTTTAGATAACAAGCATAAAAAGCTGGCTTTTCCTTTAATAAACATGTTGGACTTTAAATGGCAAACGGCCACACCACTGATGTCTATTTTCCTTTTTTATCCATACTATCTTCTCTTTTAAAAGACGTCGTGGTTGTTGAGCTGTCCCTTTCTTCACCCATTATCTAAAGCTGATTAAAAATCATAAAAAATTGCAAACATGGCAGCAAAGGAATCATTTTGGTCTACATTGGAGGTACAGTGTTTGCTGGAAATTTGGGCTGAAGAGAATGTCCAGGAACCACTGGATGCAGCTCACAAAAAGTATGAGATATTTGGTAAAATACCAAATTCCTATACATGCAGCACGATTAATTGAAAATCGGTGGGTTGCATTCTCAGTAAATGTACAACAGAGCCGTGAGTCATCACAACGACATCAAATAAGCCACAAAATATGGACATTAAGCATATACAGTGGTACCTCAGAACTCAAATTTAATCAATCCGTTCAGAACTCCGGATCGAATCCTAAAAAGTTCGAGTTGTGATCGACTTTTCCCCATAAGAAATAATGGAAAACCAATTAATTGATTCCCGGCCCCAAAAAATTACACCTAAATATGTTTTTTTTTTTTTTTTTTTTTTTTTTTTTGAATTTAAA
>JAODLC010000047.1:16076093-16099772 GCA_026781145.1 Hippopotamyrus pictus
GTCCGGAGCCTATCCCGGAAGCAACGGGCACGAGGCAGGGAACAACCCTGGACAGGGGGCCAGCCCATCGCAGGTTTTTTTATTATATAATAATAATTACTGTTACTGTCTATCATTGTCTAAATGTTTTTTTACTGTCTAAATATATGTATTCAGCTAGTGTAAACATGCACGATGCTATTACAGCTAATGAGAGGCTGAGACTGAAGCTTTGCCCTTTGTTTCCGCTGAGAGACGTGCCGTGTGACTCATTTCCCCGCGTGTACAGGTTATCTTAGGTCGGCGTTCACGGTTTGACTTCTGAGATTCAGATCGAGCTCTAGGTAATTTTTTCGAACTGGTTGGTTCGACTTTTAAGAAATTCGAGTTCTAATGAGTTTGAGAACTGAGGTACCACTGTATTACATTGTGCTGTGTGATAGTGTTTTTCTACCTGTTTTCTTTAACACAAAATGTTGCACAGTGATGACAGAAGCATGCTTGGGCCTGGCACGTGAGCCCTGACCTGGGGGGGTAATGGGAAGGAGGGACAATTGTGCTCTGGCATGGTACAAGACAACAGGGCCAAATGTGAGTACATCCTTAGATAAATGCTAACTGGGCCATCTTCTTACTAAACCCTTGGTGTATTAGCCAAATGCTAACTGGGCCATTGTCTTACTAAATCCCTGGTGTATTAGCCAAATGCTAACTGGGCCATCTTCTTACTAAATCCCAGGTTTATTAGCCAAATGCTAACTGGGCCATCTTCTTACTAAATCCCGGGTTTATTAGCCAGCTGCTAACTGTGAGCCAGGTTGGTATGTAAAATATCTTCTCAGTTAAAATAAATTGAAAATGTATTCATTCCTTCTGTAAGAATGCATGTAAGACCTACATATGATATATGGACGATATCCTTCATTCGAGAATGTATTTAATAAACTGTTCCCTCAGTGAAACTCTATAGAAAGCTGCTCCATTAGTACTGACATGGACACTGTTCCGGTCGTACTTTGACGTGGACATTTGTGCAGCATCAAATGAGGGGTCGAGACGCACATAGAGATGCAGACAATGTGGAGCATTCATCAATGGATCTGCTCATCGGCATTAGAAGGATGATGGGTTTTCAATGAGAAGTAGAGTGTAGAGTTTTTTAATCCTTTGAACCTTATCCATTTTTGAGCGTTTTTCTATCCCTTTGATTTTAGGCTTATTACATTATATGTATATGATCCACATATGCTTTCTGGTTTTGTTTTCAGGTCACACTGGGCTACTCAGACATATGATAATTTGACATGCAGATGTTGACAGTCTTTCCTTCTTATGAGGAAAAACTACTTGCACCTATTGAAATTTCTCAATTTTTAGTCTCATCTAATATAAAAACAGGGCTCTCACTGACTGTGAGACACACGCATTTCAACCAGTTCACACACTCACGCCACAGCTTGTGTTTCTCATGCTGAGAAGTAAGGAATAACACCCACCAAGGTGTCCCGTTATATAGAATTATTGGACGATGCGCAGGCATAAGGAGTGATCGAGTCTTCCGCCGAGTTCATAGCTGTCCCGAGTTATGCGAAATTAATTGCAGCTACCACCGAATCAGAAAATAGTGTCTGTGTTGGGTGGAAATTAATATCTGTGATTTGCATCCATTTAGTAAGTTATCTGATAGACATCTGATATATATACACACACACACATATTTAGAACTGCATAGCATTTGAAAGTAATTTAAATAAAAAAGCATTGCTTAGTTTACGATCCACTGAATTGAATATTGAAACAATAACACCAAATCCTAATATAATCTTCAAAACAAATACTTAAAGGAGTAACATACATCTGTTTTGTTTATATTTACTGTTCTAACAATACTTGGTAGTGCGTGGATCGTTCCAAAAGTGAATATTTCCTTTTCTGGGGAGCGTTTTGGTGGAAAATATTTAGAATATATGCCTCATTACGCACAGGATTACTTCGAATAGTTTAGCACACAAAACTACAACTTAGCCAACCAGATCGGGTAACTTCTCTCAATTCCAAAGGTATGAGATTCTATTCAAAGTTACGAGCCTGAGAGTAATTGGTGTGAAAATCAACGCATTTTGCGTTTGTCGAGTTCTAAGGGTTAATATGTAAATCATTTGCACCTCCCTTTTTGTTGGCAAGGATTATTCATGGAGCCTGATGAACGAGAGTCACAAGGACAGGGGTGCCACCAATTCTGTTTTTAGCATGCTAGAACGTGATCCAAATGTGCTAAAACCACTTCGTGCATGCGTTCACCAGGAAGCCGTACCTGCAGACTTGCTGTGCATAACCCCAGGAGCCTGTCTTCATGGCGATACGGAAATGTGAGTCACATGACACATGCAGCTGAAGAAGGTGTCATGGAAGTAAAATCTCTGCACTGTAACACAATACCCATGGGTACATGATGAGATAGACAAAGGAGAACTGACCCATGTCTCTTTTCATAGGCCTGGAAGCACCCTCCCGATTCCGGAGACCAATCAGCATATACTGCCCAGTCTTTGGCAGCCAATGAGCTTAGACATCGCCATATAAGGACCTGGAATTCCAAATACCATGTCATAACACCCAAGGATAGCTTCAAGTTACACCCCGTACCTAGTCGTGTTAACGAAGTAATTAAAAAACAGAAGGACTGTAGAGATAACGGAAAAGATCCGGCACAAACCGGTTTCACAATCACATAGTGGCTACTGTTGCATGCAAATAGCTTATGTATAATACGGGTATCACTATATAATGAAACAGCCACTAATAGTTTGTCTTCTCTAACAAAGGAATCAGTGAACTGGGGTCATGGAGAGACGTAAGAGTCTGACTGGCGATTTTCTGACAGTCTGTTATGAAGGCGCAGAGCGAGGCTATACTTTGCTACATTTTGTCATGAAGACAGGTCCCTTCTCCTTCTGTTTTTTAGGAATTGTAAACACTGCCTTCGGGGAATATTCACTAACGCAGGTGGGGGAATGACGTTTCACGAACCGTGTACAAAATTCAGCAGGCATTGCTGTCCAGGGGCCCATTCACAGTTTTGGCTGGGACGAGGTTGGCACACAGGCAGGCAGGGGGGACGGGTAGGTGGGGGCCTCATCCCCTATGGAGTGGAAGAATCCATAAAGTCGGTGTAAGGTACTACATGTGCCACGCCCACCAGATGCCCTCCCCCCACCAGATGAACCTAAGTGGAGGCTCATTAAGCTAACAACAGTCAGGTGCAGACAATTACTGGGGCAACTGTAGGGAATCGGGGGGGGGGAAACAAGGCGTTTCATACCATGGGCCTGAGATGCTGGCTTGGCTGCTGTATACGAGGGCATTTAACTGCCCTGCGGAGAAAGAAGCAGGAATCGTTAATCAGTTCATTTGGTTATGTAAGGGTTTATGAACAACAATGTGGTTGTGTAGTTGATCCCCAATGGGGGGTGTGACTTCACCTCTAACTGCAGAACAACTTAAAGTTACATCTGCCTTCCAGGCACGCCAACGTGCATGTTTATAAATTACATTATATGTTATGCTGTGTTAATGTCTTCAGGGGATCTTTAAGATGGAATGATCCATTTCAATACTATGTTTCTTCAGTATTTGTTTTTTTCTTTTTGCCAATCTGACTGCACATCCATCCTCATGATTTATGTTTGCCGTACTAGAAGACAGGAAATTGGCTGACTCAGACCACTGGCACGGAATGTCAGAGGGCAGGGAACGCCGGATGGTGAACGCTGTTCTTTCAGCTTCACGAAGCTGAAATCGGTGACTCCGAGACCCCGCACATAGGCCGTCAAGGATGCAGTCGGAGAGTCGGCTTCCTTCCAAGCTTGCTAAACAGGAAGTAGATGTCTGATTCCAGGAGGAGAGCTCTTTGTGTTCAGGAAGATCTCAGCATGACTCTTCTGGGTGTGGCTAGAATTGGAGAGTGTTTAGGTCCGGGGGCGAGGGAGAGTGGGGGTACAAGGTAAAACCAGTGGAAGAAGAAAACTGAAAGTGGGACAGATATTCTGGTCGGTAACTGTCAAAAAACGTAAGTTGTTGAGTAGACAACCACCGGTTATAGGCCAAACAAGCACGTCGTTCTTTATTGTCACTGGCTGGACGTCGTACGATTTTTCTCGATAGCTATGTATTCATGAGGTGGTTCGGGCCTGATTCGTTCTGCCCTTTATCCTATTCATAATTTCAGTGGACTGAGTTATCTAGAATCTTCTAACCCATTATTGGAAGCCGCTTGCAAGACGCTCTGACCACTACTGCCCCTCATTTAGCGGAGAAAATGCCGGAAGGCCCTTTTTCTGATGAGTGAGACGCAGAGAAAGACGATCACACACACAGAAGTTAGTGAAACAGCTGCTGCATGGTAAATTTCCCGCCTCAGACTAGAGGCTCAAGCAATTAAAATAAAAAAGCATGAATTTCCCCTGACCTTGTACTGACTAAGCAGCTGGAAAATGGAACGTTGAAGTATAATTACACAGGACATACCTATCCTATCTGCTTTAGGAAATGTGCTAAAAAAAATCTCAGATGACATAACTAATTAAAATGTCATAACAATCATAATCATCGGCATCGTAAGAACACCTACAAAAGCATCTCAAAATGTTGACATTAATGCTCCCATATGCTATGTATACCCAATTTTCTGTTAAGTACTATTTAATTTAATGTATTTGAATGTATTTAAAATTGCATCTGCATGGGGGATATGGATACAGCATGCTGATGTTCCTATTAAACATAGGTAGAAAATGTTGGTAATGCTAGCTAAATGCTATCTTCTTACTAATTGCCTGGTTTATTAGCCGAATGCTAACTGGGCCATCTGATTTATTAGTTAAATGCTAACTGGGCTATCTTCTTACTAATTGCCTGGTTTATTAGCCGAATGCTAACTGGACCATCTTATTGATTAGGTGAATGCTAACTGGGCTATCTTCTCACTAATCGCCTGGTTTATTAGCCGAATGCTAACTGGGCCATCGGATTTATTAGTTGAACGCTAACTGGGTTATCTTCTTACTAACTGCCTGGTTTATTAGCCGAATGCTAACTGGGCCATCTGATTTATTAGTGAAATGCTACCTGGGCTACCTTCTCACTAAAGCCCTGGCCTATTAGCCAAGCGCCAGCTGTGGACCAGCCTGCTTCATAACGTCGGTGTTCTATGTAAAAACAAAAAGCAAATGTATTCAGTGGCCCTCCTAAAAAACCCATTATAAACCTACGAGTGATTTATGGACAATATTCCACATTCAAGAATGTATTTAATAAGCTATTCTTTCAACAAAACCATATAGAAAACTATTACATTAGTACTGGTGTGATTCATGAGCTATATTCCCTAACAGATAAAGTACTTAATGACCACCTTCTCAGTAAAATACATATTAAATTTATGCATTAGTATTCAGCTGTCATTTTTGGTGCATGTTGTAAAAATATATAAGTGATGTGTGATTTTTGATCCACCTCCCTAGTACATGCAAAGACATGTTTAGACACAGTAAGCATACCTGTTATTTACCGGGTGAATCTGAGTAAATTGGGTACTACTTGTGTTATGGACTTCCGGACTAAACACAGGATACAGAGAGGAGTGTAACTGTAACACATTAAACCCCCAAAGGGAGAAGAGTGGAATCTAAAAATGAAATATATTTTTCCATATGGAGACCCTAAAGATAGCGTGGCCTAAATGCTCATAAATGAATATAAATGTGTTACTCTTGACCATTATAAGCCTGGCTGTGCAGCCAGGTCATACTGGTTAGATGACTTTGTACCAGCTTTCAGGGCATGTGCTGCCCCAGGTTCGAATTGTCCCGTGGAGTGTGATACATGGCGGGTCACACCGGTATAATTGGTGCCTGAGCACAGTAATACGTTAGAGCTGGGGTGGCCAGATAATTACAGTGTTTAATTACTGTTAAAATTCGGCGGTATTCGCTAACTCCGCTTCTCTGTGTTTCTAGAGTCACGAGACACACAGTAGACAAAAGTGACTAATCTTCTTAAAGTGTAATTACCTTCTCAAATGAGCAATTTCACCCATTTGCCGCTTTCACTGGGAGGATAGAAAAATAAAAAAATCTTTTGTTTATTTTTACCCATTAGGCTACAAAGTACCACACACAATGCAGCCTGGGATTTTGTGGGGGTTGAACAGGGGGCTTGTTGGAGCATTCACTGCAGTCAGCATGACCGCAAAGGGACGAAATGGTATAGCACATCTCTGGCATGAACTAAAATACAGTCAGTGATAGCAAAGCTAATATCGCAGCAGAATATAGCGTGGAATGGGCAGTCGGAGTGTCGGTAAAACAAATTTTAAAATGTCATCTTTCGGTAGTAATTGTTTTTGACAATATTGCAGCCGTTGGTGTTCTCACTCTAAAACAGCGACACGTTTACGAAACGCTAACGCAGCGGCACGACGAAATTGCTGCAAATTAGTCACGCATGTGACTGTTTATTCAAAATAACTGGAAATAACAGCCTTAATGTACCAGCGAGAGGGGTGTGTAGACAGTGTTTACCTTCTTCCCCCACAGTTCCTCCTACGATACACGAGGTGAAGTACACTGGAGCGGGACCAGGACGCAGCGCTCTCCTCAGGTGCGAGGCTGCTGCGGTCCCCTCGCCGACCTTCGAGTGGTATAAAGGCAAGAAAAGGTAAGACACCCCCCCCCCCCACCCTGGGTACAATGGACTATTCCACAAGCAATTATAAATGACCCCCAGGGCAAAATCGAGGAAATGGCTCGAATATTGTCCAGTGCAGGCTTCAAACTGTCAAGAAACCATATTCTGAAAAAGTGAGCTGTCCCATCCCTGAAAATAACAGGTTCTTTGTTCGGCACAGCACTGTTGTTCATACCTTAATACCTGTTTGTTGTTGCTAAGCTTAAACCTCCAGAAACATCTGAGATCAAAAGCGCTTTAAACCTTAATAATATGAAATACGCACAGCAGACGTTTCTCTGTTTGGGATTATGCGTGGGATTATGTGTTTGCTTTGGTGTTAGACGTAACGTGAAATGCTAAACAAACTGCAGTCTGGTGTCTCCAGATTCCCGTGGAAACCGGCTGGATGATGTAATTGAAATATAAAAGAAGAACCTTAACGATTATTTCAGAGGGCTTCTAAAAACCATAGCATCAGGTTACAAAATGTAAAATACATATCAAATGGGAAATCATATAAAGTTGCTCCAATAAACAAAACAAAAATCCATCAAAAAAAAAAATCCCCACAAAAATCTCATTGCAAGAATAGGTCTCCTTCTGTTTATGATCTCAGGGCTTCTTGTCCTCAGCCAGTGAGAAGGTGGCCCTTTCCCTCGCCGATGAGCAGCCAGAGAGTCTCCTCCCATGAAGGGCCGATGGTGTCCAGGGTGCCACTCTTTTTAGACTGGCTGCATGGTGATTTCATCAAAGTACTCATAAAGCGATGCAATTTACTAACATGAGGCCATTTAGTCCATTAACTCTTTGTCTTCGGTCTCACGTAATTCTGTTAGCCATTTTGGCTTTCAAACAGCACGGAACAAGACACGTGATCTACAGATGAATTCTGCCAAATCGGGATGCGCTGGGCATTATTGAGATGAAACATTTGTCAGAATGAAGGTGCAGACAATGAGCAGAATGAAAGTGCTTGAAAAATCAAACCCAGAGATGATAACAGTCTGGCTGCATGTCAGTACTATTCATTTAGGTTCAGAATTAAAAAAAAAAAAGCCTTTGGTTCCACTGGAATGTGTGGTTTGTCCAAATCATACTGAATGGTAGCAATTGGAAGCAAGATGAAAGCACAACTGAAATATGAATTTCCACAATTGAAGTTTTCATGTGATTGCATCAGAACAAAGTGTTTGGGTGACATCACAGTGACAGGTGTCCATTACATCACAATGTCCCGTTCACGCTACATTGCATGCTTGTGTTTATGTTACGTCACGTACTGGTCAGACTGGTAATGCATAATGTCTTCTTTATATTGCGGCAAAGTCATTATTACATCACATCACAATGTCATGTTTGTATCACAGGGCTGTATTACATCACAGGGTCACATCATTATATCAGTGTCATTTCTGACGCGTCACACGTTGCGTCTCAGCGTTGTGCCTACGTGATGTCACAGTGTCCCTTTGCCTCTGACTTACAGGCTTGCCAGCGGACACGGTATTGAGATCAAAACCCTCAGCTCTCGATCGATCCTCTCCATGAGCAACATGACAGAAGATCGCTATGACAACTACACATGCGTAGCTGTCAACAAGTTAGGCTCAGCCAACTCCAGTGTGCCTCTGATCCGTAAGTAACCGTGATACAGCTTTAGCAGTCTCAGTATATGGTTTGCTTTACACGCAAATATCATTATATGCTGGGGTTTGAAAACGGTATTATCAATTCTCTGTACAACAGCAGCATTCCTAAAGCTCTAATACCTCAACCCCCACCTATGGGATTGTAACCTTTCAGGGACCTGCCCCCCCCCCACATCCGATTCAGATCACAGTGTTTAACTCTTCCTCCCTGTCTTCTTGAAGGCATTTTTAATCTCTCCCCTGTACATTTGGGGAAGATGTTTACACCTGATTACCTGTTTGCACTGCTAGCCTCCACTGTACCATGACGTCCAGAGCCTCCTCCTTCCTCCTGAATGGGCCGCCGGCTCCCTGTTCCCAGGGGAGGCTCTGTCTCCCTGATGCGGATGATTCTTCCAGCCCTCTGTTCGGGCCCCTGTCACTCCACCGGTGCTGCTGTATCGATTTCGAGTTCCTGCTTCCCGGTTCAGGCGTCCCCGTGGGCTGTGCATTGGCCTACGTTAATGATCTCCGCTCTGCACCAGGGGCTCGCTTTCAGCCGCTGGCTTGGAGTTCCTGAACAACCTGGGGTCCCCTAGCCCGGCCTGTCAGCGACTCTCACCCATTCCTCGGACGTCCCGTTCCCCCGCCTTCTTGCCTTTCCTTCGCTCCGTTGGTATTTGCCCTTAGTGCCACGATGAAAACTCCATTTTACCAGCTTGCCTTTCTCTC
Source organism: Hippopotamyrus pictus (assembly GCA_026781145.1). Lineage (NCBI taxonomy): Eukaryota > Metazoa > Chordata > Actinopteri > Osteoglossiformes > Mormyridae > Hippopotamyrus > Hippopotamyrus pictus. The sequence goes on from JAODLC010000047.1 coordinate 16,085,162, forward strand.
AGGGGTGTGGGGGGGGGCCTTCTTGGTTAAATTTGCTGACTGTGCTGGGGGGTGTGGGTTCAGCGAATTGTTGCAAATTAGGTGTGATCATAAAATTTGCCAACTGGGTCCTCTTGGTAAATTTTGCAGTGGCACCCTCCGTTCTCCCCCAACTCCTCCACTACCGCTTCCCCTGCCCTGTGGCAAAGGCAGACCCTGAAAAGGTGATGGTTACCCCCCTCCTCATAGCAACTACCCTACAGCGTTAGTCTCTGTTGACGTTTAAGGCACTGTGCTCCAACTGTCCATATTTAATTCTGAGTCACTTTAAACAGATCACACGTATACAGCACCATGCAAATCAGACTTTCTGTTTGTTATTTTCTTATTACCTGCAGTAAAATAATAATAATATCTGTACCAATTTTATTTCACAGATCACTCTGCACTCCCTATTCCTCCCTCAGTGTAAACATTTCCATGAGAGCAGAATGAATTTTGAATGAAGGCATTCAGACAGAGCCATCTACCTTAAATTCAGCCTTAATTTAATTTTTGTCTTTGCACACAAAGTGCCCTTTTCCGCAGCCCAGTAGTTTCTGTTGAGTTTATGCTCAATCCTTTAGCTATTAAATAGCCGCTCTGATTTCCGTGAAAGCAGTTCTGCCCTGTAGATAGAGCGAAACTCATGCTGTAGAATATATACTGTTTTTATTTGTGAATAGAGTATATGAAGCAACATGATATTGCGTGGCGGCTGCACCTCACCAAGAAGGTGAGTAAGGTTACCGTATCAGCTTGGATCAGTTTTTCCCCACCTGATCCCCAATTATTTTTGAGTGCACCCCCTCTCCTCAATAAACTGACTGAGAGACAGTATGGAAGTCTCTACAGCCTTCGCTGAGAACTGTTTACACTTCATTTTTCCATTCCCCGCCGAAACGCCGTGTTTATATCTATCTCCGAAGATTGTTTTGTTTTTCTCTGTTTCGATTATGTTAGCTGAACCCACCCTCCGCCCCCAAGGCTGCCTTCATCCTGAGATGTAAAAATACCGAAACTGGAGTCGGGCTCCTCTTGGCTGGCTGAGTCCTTCAGGGAAACTAACTTTCCCACAGACGTATTTACATAGGCTAACGCAAGATGGCTGCCCGCCAGGTTGCCCTGCCGGGATCTCTCTGCGGCCGCGTCCCTTGGGGTATTTCCCCAGGCCGCGATTTCCCGTTCTTACATAAAACACATTGACCTGAGCGGCTCAGATCAAAGACTGCGAGACGCACCAACCTGGATGCCGGCTGTCCTTTCGTCAGTCACCCACTATGGCGACAAGTAAACACAAACCCAGCTTCGCCCATTCTAACCCATTTCCCTGCAACTCCCTGCCCAAAACCCCCTCAAATGTGGATCCTGCTCTGTCAGCCATCTTGTTCACCTTTGTGTGACCTGCTGCTGTTTCTGTGCTTCAGTGCTTCCAGCCCCATAACTCAAACTGTGTGTATCTTCTGAACGCAGCCGGTGAATCGGCTACGAAGAAGATGTGAGGCCAAATATAATCACAGTTGACGTCTTTAAAGCAGAACGTGAGCAGTTTAAGTGGGTTTTCTGCATGTTACTTTGGTCCCGAGGTGATTTTTTTTGAGCACGCTCATTAAAGGATGTTACACGTGTTGAATCCCTATCGCTCTTGATGGCTGCGAGGAGCGGGGGGGGGGGCTGACGAGGGCACCTACGTAGCCCCCAGCTCTCGGTGGCTCACCGGGACGGATGGCGCTCTTTCTCCCTGTGCGGGTCACTGTGATAGTGGTATTCCCCCCCGAGTCGGTGCCGGTGGTCCAAGCCTCAAACGGAGTGATACATTAAATCCCAGGCCGCTGTCATTAAGGGAGACAATGGGAAGGTTTCCTGTCTCGTTAGAGCCCTCTGCCCACTCTCAGCATGTCCTTTCCCGCTCGTTATGGACGGCCGCATCTGGCACCGCGGCAAAATCACTGACCCAGCCTCTGACCCAGAGTGCTGATCCGCTTCCAGATCGATTCGCCTCTCTCCTACAGCCCGAGTGCGTCGTCCCCCGCCTGCCGCCTTCCTCCCGCGCGTCCAACCGGCACCATCCCCCCCCCAATGCCCCTCCAGGAGCCGTAACGGGTGCCGCTTGCCGTTCTGGCCCGGTGATGAATGGTTCTGCTTTAATGCGGACCCGGAGAGCTAACTCGGCAAGGCAGAACCACGCTGAGCCGCGGTAATAAGGAACAGAATAATAAATGGCCACAATAATAAATATATAAAACTTTAAACCTGTTTAACTGCATTAAGAAAGCGAGAGGCTGTATTGCTGTAAGACATATTTGCAGCGTGAAATTGATCGTCCATGATAGATTAATTATGCAGCCACATAAATCCACCCTATGGGTCCTCAGAAGCTGAATTCTCCCCACGTCACTGTAACCTGATCTGACTGGGCTGGATATGCTCACCTGCCAGCAAGGCCTGTGTCCTCCCTCCCTTCACGTTATTCGCTTCGGCCAGCCCCCCCGAGCGCTGAGCCTCTGCCCATCAAAGGAATCAAAGCCCAACACCCGTCATTTACAGCCGCCAGCTCTGTAAAAATGATACATCTTTCATCCTGGTCAGTCCGCAGCAGCACAAGGCTGGAGTAAAAAAATAAAATAATAATAATAATTATTATTATTATTTTTTATTTTCTGCAACTCTGCACGGGGTAAGCATTTGGAGGATGGATGAATGGTTGGAAAGAAAACGCAAGCCAAATTGGTACATGGCCTACATCACAAAGCTAGATTTTTGGGTTAACAAGATAACTTGTCAGTTTTAAAGAAGCTAAATTTATGTGAATGAAGATGAAGTCCATTTAATCTGGGGCACGTTAAATCTGACAAGTTATCTAGCTAACCGACAAATTTTGCTTCTTGACACAGGTCCCAGGCTGTGAGAATGGCAACCTTGGCTCTAAACTGGCCGCCTTGTCAGGGCACGGTGGACTGAAACCCGAGCACTCGGCTAATGCTCGGGACGGAAGCCGGCGTGGGGGGCTGACTGCCGGCCAGAGTCCGGGGGCTGCTGGTGTCGATCTGCGGGCTCGAATTCCCAGCGCCAGACACTGTAGCTTAAACATTCCCGAAGGCTCCTTGGTGCAGTAAGAACATTAGCATTAATGGGATTCAGCAGGGGTCCATCAATATTCATACCGGCAAACTTGTGATTAAAAAAAAAAAACCTTTAATTACATATATTTTTAGAAAATCTCCCATCCACCAGATGACAATTAATTTACCTAACCTCGCAGGTCGTCTTAGCCTAGCATCAGGGCATGTAATAGGAACTTTCGGGGCTCAGCTTGGAGTCTTCTCGCCATGTCCGTGAAGTTCTGTCTTCCACGCCGCGAGGCCACACAAGGACCGGCTCGTCCGGATGCTTTCCTTTACGACTGGCTCGCGGGAGCTGCTTCGAAACCGCGACGCTTCGTTCAGCGGACGTCCGCTCGCTAATGAGCCGCTAATTAAAGCGTTCGGCTGTGGTCGATAATGAGCACTTTCTTCCGCGTCCATCGGTCGGAAACGCTCTCCGATGATGCAACGACGTCTCCTGCCTCGCATTTTCTCGCCTTTTAGCATTTTGCTTTTCCTGTAAAGGAAGTGAACAAATATTAACCAGCCAGAGATCCACAAAAGAGCCTAATGTTACTAACAGGGAGTTTCCAAATGATTTTGTGAAGATGAGCACACACAATCTTGATTTGAGGATCAAAGTGTGGCGAATAGCTAAACAGTTTACTCAGACTACTGAGTATCCAGTTTCCACAGAATTAAAAATTACCTTTCTCCGTTAATCAACCTCCTTGCTGGATTTTATCGACTGAAACTATCAAGATTCAACATTTTTGATGTTGATCTTGTCGCTTATACGCCGAACATCAGCTGTGGATATCAACAGAGACCTTGCACTAAATTGCAGCGTCCTTACAAATGCGTTTTTCCGTTGAGCCAAGCTGGCACGCTGGCATAATGAACCCGAGGAGCTAGAGATGGGCGCCAGCAGGAAGTTATTCGTCTTCACAATAAACAAAGATGCGCCAAATGAAATTGTGTCTTTTTTCCGAATAAATTAAATGGCATTAAACCGATTAAAATGCTGCCTGCTGGTTATGAATTTAATTACCTGTGCTAATTGAAAAGGGCTCCATGGGCTGCGTGGAATGGAGAAGCAGCCATTTCGTTACAAGTTATGAAGTTATGAAAGTACCAGGCGGGATACTGGGGTCACCTGTTACAGCCCCCCCCCCCCCAAGCTGTACCAAATACTGGAAAATCAAAAGGATGATCTATCTCGAGCTAGCAGGGGGATTAGCGGAAATACCTTTTATAGCTGGTGTCATTCTCATGTTGCCCTTCTGTGAAAGTCTCCTTCACAGGGATCCGGTGCCAGCACCAGGGAGATCTGCGGAACTGTGCGCTTACGTGTGTTTATAGGCTGTTAGGGCACTTTGGATGCCTCAGGATTAGCTGATCACATGTGCAGACCGCTCCTGGCCGCCATATGCTAATCTGCAATGCAGTAATTGTGTTTTTGCCAGGCGTAAAGGTTACAGGTGGAGCTGCATATGAAGATCTTTGGCACAAATGCTGGATCTTTCATTTGGATTCTTCCCCAGCCGTTTCGCCTGATAGTGCAGGTGCTGACCTGCTAATCCTGACTCTTCCCAATTTAATGCATCATAAACAGGAGTATTTCAGGAGATCTCTGGAGCAGACAGTGCTACAGGGTCTCTGTCTTCCTGTAAAGGAACATCCTCTGCTTTCACGGGAAACTCGGACCCCCGGCTAGCCTTTCGGGGGGGCTTCACAAATAGGTGCATGATAATGAACTCAAGACTGCAGCCAACGTTTCTCAACTGGTCGGCCACAAGACGATTGTCAAGTAGCTTGCTCTTTGCGACTCGCCCTCCACAGATGGATAACAGCTTTTACTATCACTACCACCACCCCCCCCCGCACACGTTCAACCCCCTCGCCCCAGGTGACAGATTTCCTCGTCGACATCTTTCACCATGAATCTTTCTAGAAGTTTTCCTGACCAAGAAATAATGTGGTTGCCTTTGTTAGATAGTATCTCTATGTCTAGAGTGACAGACCGCAAAGGGAGTCTAATTTCTATACGTGTGTAAGAGTCACTGCGAAATATCCCATTTGCTCAGCTGGTTACAGCTCAGTCGGGAGGGCACCGTGCAAGTATGGCTGTGCCGCCTGCAAACAGGTCCCGGGGGCAGTGTTTTCTGCCGCATTACACCGGCTATGATGAGGCGGGGACACCCGATTCCCCTGCTTCCCTCATCTCTCAGTTCCCCTGCACTCGTCCAGCCACTGCAGACGCTGCACACGGCTCATTCACATTCTCTGCTCACATCCCTTTCACCATACACCTTTTTTCTGCATGTCCATTAGGTTAATAATACACGGAGTCCTTTTTCCCATTACCAAACCCATCTGGTCCCGCACTCGCTTCAGTATTTGGCATTGTACGGTGTGAAAAAAGCGCCGTCCTCCATTTACTGACCAGGCACGGCTTTTTTTCTCCTATTCCATCTCTTTTTTAAAGATTTTTAAATAGCTTTTACTTATGCAGCTTTCTGTGAACTGCAGGCTTGTGCCCTCTTTGCAATTGTTTGTAATCTGCCTCACCCTTCTACTGTTGTCACGGTGACACCCTCACCGTGAAGCATTAGAATCTCTGAGGAACAGCGTCCTGCTATTTTGATAATTGTTTATTTATGTAATAAATATTACAATTTATTCAACTTCCAGCAGTTTCCATTGACATCAATAAAGTTTCCATCCATCCATCCATCCATCCATCCACCCATCCATCAATGTCTTGTGAAATTATGAGGTTACCATGTCCATGAGCTACACTGGAGCTAAAAACTAAAGAGAGCCAAGGTCTGGCTGCCATCTTATTTCAGAAGTAGCTTGCCCAAGTTTCGGTGCGTTGGTGTGGTTTCCTTAACAACATGAATGCCTCGTCAAACTGTCACAATGTTATTGTTTGGTTACCCTCTGTCATGTGACATTTTGAATGGATATTTGATGTGCAAGCAAAAAAGCGAGACTCCGGCAGGCCGACTGGCGTTGGTGTGAATTTATTTCTAAAATTCACCCCGAAATAGCACTCGTTGGTGTGAATGAGTCGCTGTCAATCAAACCCAACTTAGCGGATCTGAATATGCAGGTCTTAGGCCGTTCGTCTCATTCCTTCATATTGCGTAACGCGTACTGTGCCGCGTTTACATTGTCTGCTGTTTGTACTAGCTAGCCATAGAAAGGTGTCTGTCTCCCATCAACTGTTAATTAGCACTCAGCTTTCTGCAGACCACAGATTTTGTGTCGAATCAGAGAGAGAACAAAGAGGCAGGAGCTTCTTGAGTATGACAGAGTATCTATTAATGGTGCTAAACCCCTTCGGCACTGAGACTTACTGCGACTTCTGAGCGAGTGAAATCCGTTCTTGTTGTGTCTCTCTCGTTCAATGAGTTCAGCATGTCAGCCATCATTTTCATGCCAAATAAACTTGCGTCCTCACTGCCCTGGCAAGTGGGCGAGGCGTCCCTCCCAAAAGCACTCACCTAGGCCTGTCTCTCTGCTTGCCTTTCAGCACCCAACACCGCCCCCTACGGGAGTACGGGCAGCGCACAGATCCTGTCCTCCTGCCGGTACCTGGTGCTGGCTCTCTCTTCACTCATCAGCGGATACTAGCCGGGGACGGACGTGAGAATGACTGTAACGGACTCCTTTGACATTGCAGACGGTCGGATCCAATCTGGTACCGTTCAGTAAGACCAGTACTGGACATAATCCGCATGATTTCCTGCGCTTGTTGATCGCTCTCCGTCCAAATTTATGTTCTAATTACGCGAATACTCCCTTCATCTTGATTATCTACTTGTGAATCGCCGTCATCCATCTAAAGGCTGTTATTATGTATCTTACCATTAATTGTAATTTACAATTGTGTGATTAAGAACGATTTAGATCCTGTGACCCTATAAAATATAGTGGATCAAAATCATTTGTTCGGCAACAGTCCGCGCTGAAAGATGTGACGGCCAAAAATACCACATCGTTAGGGCCGATTGAACATAATTATATATTCAGGGGAAACGTTGAATAAAAAGGGAATAAATTATCGCAGGAAGGATGTAAGAAGTTCTCTGCTCCCGGATGTCAGAAACCAGGCAGGTGCAACGAAAATTGCTTTCAATCAAGGCAACAAAATTGCAATTAAAACAGCATGGGTAACAAATCGGCAAAACCCTGACCAATACCACATCGGAGGTGGAGCATTTTACAGCTTTCAGCGTGCAATTCGCTGGTCATCTAATACTAATAAAAGCACAAAATAGGTCTTATTTTCAGGTAGTAAATGTACACAGATCATCTGAGATAGAAATACATACACAGAGTGTGGCAGCCTACTCACGTTTGGATTTGTTTTGACAACACTCACGCTATTAAATAAGGTACACAATGATCTACACGTAACGCCTCGTTGTATGAGATTAGCTATCAGCTGGAAGTTTTGTTTAAACAGATGGTGGGCTCACGTGCCAGATTACGGACACACTTGCGCCAAAGGATCCCCATGTTAGTGGATGTTAGTGTCGTGTAGCTTCTCTCAAGCGACAACCACTACCGATCGGTCCGTCTGACAAGCTCTTCAGTCCATGTAATTCATAGCCACAAAAGCTCAGATTTTAAAGTTTTAGTAAAGGCTTCGGAGGCTGCCATTAGAAACATGCAAATCCAAGGCCACCTCAAATGTGCTTGGGTACATATATGATACCGCATTTGTATATGTACACACTCGGAAGCACGTATGGGAAACATGCATAGCTAACACATGTGGATAACAGGTATAATTGTATTTCTGTTTTTGGTGCATGTGTTACATTTGTAGGGCCATTTAACAGTTTACTACAATTGTCTTCAGCAGTGAGATGACTCTGAGACAATGTGTATTATTTGATTGGTCACTGTCATGTAATTGTTTGGTATCTTACGAAAAACGGTACATAGGGAATTCTCTAAAACATTCTTTACGAAGCCTTCAGTATTTCTGTGCAAAGTTGCGACCACTTTTCTGCTCAAATGTGATGGCACTAGGATTTAGGATATTAATGACATTAAAGTTTTTTTTTGAATGAAAATTCCCACTGAAAATCATTAGCTAGTTTTGGATGAACAGCTGAACTGGTCTGTTAGTTTGACTCGGAGCCAGTAGGCAGTGCAGCTGAGAATAGGGAACTGATAACAGCAGGTAGATCAGCTGAGTCAAGCAGACTTTCTGTTGGGGTTGTGTTTGACGCCATTGACATTTCTGAGCTTGTTCTGCACCTGACCTATTATAAATAAAACAATATTTCCTTACAGCCGTGGAATGAAAGACAGCTATACAGAAATGGTAAAGTTTAAAGGTTAACCTCATGTATATTTTTAACATTCCGCATGACTTGTTTTGGATGCATAGAGTTTATTTATTTGTAAAACTAGTTCTTAGCATTTTATTTACAAACTCATGTTATTTGGGAGACTCAAATACGAACGGACCTGACTGATACAGGTTGGGGACCAGAGTAAATAGGCAGTATGTATTTTACTGCACACCTGCTTGACAGATGCAGGAACACTGGCTATAAGTAACACTCCAGTGGCTGAAAGTAGTGAGCTGTGCCCTTTAAGTAGCACAAACACCCAGCACTCCCGGAGAATATGTATTCTGCAGTCAGTAAAGGCCGTCTTCCTCCTGTTCTTCCCCTCATCAGCCCAGCTGGCCGTCTTTTATCTCTTGGCCTCCTGTCGATTCCGATCAGGTCCAGCTGAGCATCAGTACTGTGAGGAATTCGCCCGTGACGGAACTTATAATTCTGCGATTCGCCCACTGTTCCAAACTTGCGCCCGGGACTACCCCGGGGTCACAGCGCAGTTTGCCAAAGACTGATCACGCACACGCCGATTAAAGTCAGAGTGATCCGTAAACGAGAGCCATAAGGAAGCAACAGCTTAGCGTAATATCACATGAATATTCCAGAACGCTCTTTAGACGTCATCATATCCTAATGAATTCATTGTTTATGGTTTACATATGCTCGACTGAAACTCAAATCCTCATTTGGTGAAATGTAATTTTATTGTTCAAGCAACCTTTTCCACAACCTTAACCCAGCCGCCAGACTAATTTGCCTGGCTGATTCTTTTAGAATAATCCAATGTGTGTTTTTCATATGACATTCAGAGACCTGGTAGCAGCAGGCCGCAGTTACTACTGACCAACAGATCTCAGGCAACATTCCCAAGACTGACTAAACATGAAATGATCATGTCCAATCAGAAGGAGCAATTTTCTTTTCCATTTTTCCGGCCAGTCCCATGTAATCCCACTGGACCCCCAAAGATTCTCATAACAGCAGAATAAACATGATATTATTTGGATGTTTCTTGGGGAAACTGGGACCTCTTTAAAGGGAGAGCGACCAATGAGAAAATACAGAGCCAAAAGCCAATAGTACCATCACACTGCTGTTCCACCCAAGCGAGTTTGTGAACATGCAAATATCTGTCACAGGACACAGCTTTCATACATGATGACTGGAGCATACTCCAATACTCACAATCCAAGTATTAGCATGAAAAAAACTCTGAGAGAAAACATTAATAGTCTTGACTTGTTTTACCAGTAAATTAAAGTATTTGTGTGGCAGGTCAACGTGACATGCGAATTATTAAACATCCCAGGTATTGTGAGAGAGCGAGACCAAGAGCTTATAAAGTCATTCTCATTCCAAGAAATAATGTGATGAAATCCTAGAAAATACCACCTAGCATCAGGTTGGGTGAAAAAAAAGACCTGAGAAGTCCTACAATATACTTTTAAAAAGTGGAAGATATCATCAGTATTGTCTCTGCCAACAGGTCAGCAGCCCTGTGCTGACTCTGGCTACATATTCTTTTGCCAAATTCACCAGTCCTCTCAAATGCATTGTCACCCATAATCTTAATGAAATCAAAGCAAGAGAGATCCAGATGAGCTTGAAATGTGAAAAGTACAGTGATGTTAATCAGTGGTATTCGTTAAAGGATCATTCTAGAAAGAAAGTGTTGCGCTCTATACATTGTACATAGAATACCAATGTTGCGATACTATTATGAATTTTCAGGGTATTTTTTAGTTAGATATAATTCATATTTACACTGCTATTTCCTGGTATTATGTTCCAACTCATCTGCCTATAATTAATTAGTACATGTTGTAAAATTATAAATAAATATGAATTTTGCAATACTATATATCAAGTGATTAAATGTACTTAATGTATGTGAAGGGAGATGTTTAAAGTTTTTCCCCTCACATATACATATATATCTGTAAATGGGGTTTAATAACAAAAAGGAATTAAGTTCACTATCTGACTGGAATAGAGAGTTTTGCTGTGTTTCATATACGTATATGTCCTGCTCTGTACTACTGGCCTGACATTTCCAAGTCTCAGTTCACTCCAAAATACATGAAGTCTCTGGAGAAAACTATTTCCAGATATATTCATCTGTCCCGTTAAGAGGACGTGTATTAATGTGGAAAAACAACTGGAACCGCTTAAGCCAACATAATTTAAGTTAAAAGGATCAAGGAGTCGGTCTTACTGCTTCTAATGACACTTCTTACCATGCATGTAAAAGGTCATTCGTTAAATTTTCAATTCAGGCCTCTGTTGGCATATATTAGAATCCACTAGTGTGTCAAATATTCAGATCCTGGTTAATTTTCTGCCCTGTTTCTAACTACACGCAGGAAAGCTAATTCATCCATCTCTGCTTTTCCAAAGCACCAGACAACTAGGGCTGGTGGATCGAAATATAGCACCTTCCACAGCAGATCTGTAGTAGTCCCCATTTACTATGGATCGAACGCTAGCAAGTCTACTAGCCAGACGGTTAGAGGATGGACGCGGCGTTGCTACGTTTCAGGGTCCTTGGCCTTGTTCCTAGGTGCAGTAGCTCTCAGAAAGATAAAAATGGCGGAACAGGAGCATATGGAATTCTGTGGAGTATTTTTTTTTTGTCCTCTGCTTTCGCACGTTTTCAGTGGAGGAGTTCGTCAAATGCCACCGGAGAAGGGCCTCTCCTTTCCTCTCCACAGCCCTACGAACTGTCAGCATCAAAACATTCCACAAATAACTTTATATAATCAGCTTTTAAGTCAGATTTTCTGTCAGCCCTTGTCATACACATCTCCCACACAGAAGGTGTTTATTTTAGTCATGTAAACAGGATTCTACACCGATGGAAAAAAAAATCACAAATAAAGAGTGAGTTCTGACATGCAACCTTGACACCTGACCAAGATTGGCCAATAATCTATTACCCTTCATTTAAGTGATACATTTTTGGTCAGAGCATAGCCCCCCACCCCTCCCCACCCCTCATCTTGAAGTGATTGTTTTTGGATATAGAAATACAACCGGTTTTATACCAGCATAAAAATGTGTATGTTTCAAAAGTTTGCAATGGTTTTTTTGTCATTATTATCACTGAGCTGGAAAATAAGGCAGTTAGGCACCAGTGCAACGAGTTCTAGATAATTCCGACTCTTTAAAGGGGCCGTCCCTTTCTGGTCTTTCCGTGGAGGTGGCGAGCGATTCGCTTGGCGTGTCGTGCTTATGTGAGTAGTGTGCGAGTAGTGTGCGAGTAGTCTTACTGAAGCGACCGAGAGTAAATACCAAGCCATTTTCTGTATATTCCTTTTTCCGGTGTACTGTATACGTGACAGTTCACAAGGTATATATAGTGACAGGTGAGGAGGAGAAGAAGGGAACTGCGCAGACAAGCTGAGGTGTGAGGAAGCGAATATAAGAGAAAGATTTATATAGAAGTAAAATTAAATCCCGCTAACGAAACAGCGAACACACCGGTGGGCCAGCTCTAGCTTTTCAGGGCCTTAGGCAAAGCTTTACTTGAGAGGCGACCCCTACCAGGAAAATCGATGATCGTGTCACTTCCTCCACAAGGCAGATAAATCGAGAGTCTTACCGCCAGAGCCGGTGTTGCCCCTGCACGTCGCTGAGCCGTCGGACTCGGGTGGCCCTGATTTAGCATTAGCCTGTACACACAACGGAGGAGGCCAGCTAGACTCACAAACGCCTGGAAACGTGCAGGACGGAGTGCAGTCCTGGGCTGCCGCACAGTGACCCCCTGCCTACTCACTATATATGCATATATACAATACATTTTGAGTATTTTTAAAGCCAAATCTATAAGTATGTGTCTCTGAGTAATGTGACCGATGTCTAATGAACAATGAAGTACACTTAAATAAAAGTCTAGTTCGTAGCACAGCAGAATAAATTTGGCCCATTTGACTTATTGCATTTCTGCAATGTTGTTCAAATATGGAATAAGATGGTATTCTTCTCCTATTTATGCTGACTTATAACTGTAAAAGAATTAAAACAAGATGATGATACGGCAGGCAAAAATTAAGCGTATTTGTTCAGTATAAAAAAAAAATACTTAAATCAAGTTTACCTTTTGTGAGTCGCGATATTTTAGCCAATAAGAATGTGATCGTGTCTGACAAGCTGAGTCACTGGACTGCTGTTTGAGGTTAAAATACCTCGAACGGCTTATATCCTTTTACACTGTTTCATCCAAGATTAAAAAAAAATTAAAAATCCATGTAGTTGGTAATTTAAGATCTCGCATTGTGAACAGCATGTTCTAGCCCACCCTATGTCATTTTGTAAAAGTGGTTTGATACTAATAAACATCAGTTAAAGATACGTGTCGATTGTTGTGGCGTGAGTGATTCCCATTGTGCGGAGGACGCCCGCGCCTCCTTTTCTGGGAAGATAAGGCAGGAAAGTAGAGTCCTTTACCTCGGTCGATCTCTGTTCATTTATCATTCCTCTTTAATTCCTCCTCTGTGGCAGATTCATTTTCTGTTCCCCTGAAAAAGCTTGGTCGTTTTGCTTTTTGGCCCAGCGCTCTTTAATTTAACGTGGCACCTCGCCGCAACCTTGGTCCCTAAGGAAAATCTTGACTGGGGGAAAAAAAAAAACGTCAAATCCCTCTGATGTCATCTAGTAGGATTCCCCATTTGGAGTCAAACTGTGATCGAGTGTTTCCATTAACACAGAAACTGAATAATTTAAAAAGTTTGCCTGTTCTCTGTATTGTATTCTCCAAACAAATTAACATAATGATGTTTTCCCTACGTAATGAATGTTAACACGTCGTCTGTCTGTCAGTGGATTGATATGGGAACATGTGACCTGCAAAGACCACTTTCTAAGCTTCACGGCTAGCATAATAGTCTCTTTTAGAAGCTAGCTGAATAGCAAGCATGAACAGCAGACACACAGACAGCGTGCTGATATCCATGCGGCCATGTTTCCTAGCTCTCTTCAACCGATAGGGGTTCTGTTTTGATGTGATCTCAGCTGGCAGGTCCACGTGTTCTCCGCCAACGTGCCAGGAGATGGACACCAGCGAGGCAAGTGGGTAGCTTCTGTAGGGTCAGGAGAAGCCTGCAGCACGTTTGGCAAATGCACGTTTGTGCCAGAAGTGAGTCAGTCAGTAGCTGTTAGTCATTCGATGTGCATGAACATGAAACCTTGGATGTGAGTATTGTGGTCAGGGTAATAATGTAATACTAGCACTCATGTCATTATGAGAAGGCCTTCCCAGAAAAATGTGTTTCATAACTCTCTCATCCATCAGCACTTGGTACCTACTGAGACATCAGCAGATTCACTGGTCATCTTCTCATGAATTTAAATATAAAGATGACATCTTCAGAACATCAGAATATGACATACTTTAGCTGTTATTTAGAATATTTTTTTCCAGTGAACCTTGATAACACTAACATTATGTAGTCAGTTGTTTGTCTACTTTTGTTTTGGTTGTTAAAGCTTTGTGATGTGTGTGTGTGTGTGTCTGTGTGTGTGTGTGTGTGTCTCAATGGCTTCCTAGCAACTTACCATGCAATGCTGATGTATTGAAAAGCTAAGGACGCTGTATTTGGAAGGTTAATGTTAACAACCAATAACATCGCCGACTGCAGCATGGTGACTCAGTGGGTAGCACAGTGGCCTCACGCCTGCAGGGTTGGAGTTCAAATCCCACCCCTGGCTGAGTTTGCGTGTGTGTGTGTGTGTGTGTGAGATCCTTCCTGTGTTTATGAAGTATGCCTCAATGTAGTCCAGTTTCTTTCTGCAGTCCAAAAAAACAATACAGTTCACTTATTGGATTATCTGAATTGCAATTTTTCCATTTGTGCCTTCATCCTGTCAATGGTGTCTAGGCTCAAGGCTCAACATACCTCTGAAATGGATAAGCAGTTATGGAGGTTGGATAGATGGAACAACTGAAGTATATTCAGCATCTTCTTGAGGAACCACAGTAAAACCCATGACAAAATACAGATATCCACAAAACCATGGTTCAAATGCTTAATAAACATCTAATAACTATCATCCTTCATACAAGTCCTACCACAATTTGACACAATGAGTGTGGAAAATTGGCTGCTGGGAATGACTGCTGAAATTTTGCTGAAAATTATATGA
>JAODLC010000047.1:16130929-16141378 GCA_026781145.1 Hippopotamyrus pictus
CCTTCATTGCTGCTTTCTGTCCTGCTGTAGATGTGTTTCGCAAACCTGTCACAGATTTCAAATACCAGGCATACCGTAGGATAATCACCCTGAGATGCTCTGAAGGACATCAGCAAAATCCGCTGCTTCTCCTTAACATTTGTCGCGAGAACAACCAGCCTGATTAAAAATTCAAATGAGTCAGAAGCGGAGCGCTTCACATTACGGCCGCGCGTTCGTTAGCAAAAGGGCAAATCACAGCACTCCGGGAATGCAGTAATTACAGCAACTCAAGAGCCCCCCCCCACCTCTACCACGGGCTCTCCCATTCCCGGAAACACCCCCGGGTTCCTTACCTTCTTCATGTTATCTGGAGGTACATCTCTCCTACTAAGCGAGTACGGGGCCCAGGGCCCCCCACCTGATGGGTCCCCCTTGCGGTTGTCCTGAATATTGCTTTGCTGTCAGACAGGCAAAGTAAGAGTGTTTGCTAAATTCTGCTAAAATTTGCAAAACAAAATAGTCAGCAAGGAATTTAAAATGTTGAATGGAAAAGAAGGATTTACTGATATTTAACAATTATAACAATTTTGTGGTGGAAATTCACTTTGACTCAGACCCCGTTGGCCTGTCCTGTCTATGGTGCTAATTTCATTAATGTCAGCAGTAATGCTGTTTTCAATTACACAGTGTTGTGCTCTGTTCAGAAGACCACACTAGGGATGCCAGACAGTTTACTATTAGCAGTAACATGTTTTTCGTCAATTTTATTGAAGTTTTAGGCAATAGCCCACGTAGCTATTTCTGTAGTTCTGTTTTTTTCCCCCAATTTGGCTCAGAAAAACAAATCAGTCTATATGTTTGAGGCATCATCTATTTTTGATATTTTTCCATTGGTCTCTGCTAAGACAGAGGCCTGGTCCTGGACTTACCCAGTCTGGCCGTTTAGTATCTATGTGCCTCAGCAGCTGCTGTCTCCAGTCAGGCGGCATCTTGTTGTGCTCCATCCAAAGCTCATCACCCCCATCGGCATTCTTCTCCATGCACGCAGCCAGGTTGTAATCCGAGGGAATCTTTTCCATCAAGGCAGCCATGGTTGGCCTTGCCGACACTGGTCGCGCCTGAGAAGCACCGTAGCTCTCGATGCTGTAACTCCTGGCTGAGAGGGGGCGCCGTGGAGCTAGGCTTTTGGTCGGGTAGCCTACAGGAGGAACCTTAGGCTCCTGGTAGGATGCATACTCGCCATCGTACCTTCCGGGACCCTTGTGGAACTGGGGCTCTCCCTTGACGGGAAGCCTGGCTTGGTGCTCCAGCATAGCCTTTGGATGAGGACGGCCACAGGCCTGCATCTCCTGGGCCTCCACCATGCGACGGAAAAGTGCCAGATCTGTGGAGCTAACCAAGGAATCCGCCCTTCGGAGGCAACCTGGCCGTGACCTCTGCCCCGAGTACTGCTGAGGGACTGGCTCCTTGCTGACCTGATTTGGTGAGAAGGTAAACATCTGCTCTGCAGGCTGGTAGCCCTTGTACACCCTAGGGCTCACCAACTCCTTGGGGAGGGTCTTTCCCGCTTGGTTGATGTACATGGTCGTGCTTGGGAAAGGTGGCATAGACCTCCTTTCGGGATTCATCATCTCCATGGGACCCTGAGGGTTGTAGCTTTGGTCAAAGTGGAAAACCTTCTTGGGACCGATGCCTTTGGACTCCTCGGGACCCTGCGTGCCACCAAAGTCGTCGGTGTCATCATCCAACATGGGGGCCGACAGGCTGCGAGACATACTGTGCTCGTATGGCACAGGGACGTCTGCTCTGTCCACGCTGCCCTGGTTCTCCATTGCCGAGCCGTAGTTGTCGAGCGCGGCGCCATGCCCCTTGATGGAGCTGATGTCCAGCTCGTCCGTACTCTGCGACTTCTTGAACTTGGCCTTCACCTCCTTCATCATGGGATAGAGCCTCTCTGCACTCTTGCTGATGGTGACGACGTTCCTGGGGGGATTCTGGCTGCCTTGTGGGTGCCCGTGAACATTGGCCTGTCTTACTGTGTCCTTGGGGTCCAAGGGCATCCCCCTCACCCCTGGAGGGGAGAAGGTTCCGGGCTGCTCTCCCATCTGTGGGAAGTCTTTGTGATTTGGCTTAGGACTGCTCATGGGGGTCAGTTCCATCTTGGAATGGAAGGCTGTCCTCTCTTCAAGTGGGCTGGGCGTCCTAGTCCAGTTTTGCCACGGGTTCGCCGGAGGAGGCACTTCGGTGTCCTGCCCGTGGAAGGGCTTGGCGGCCTGGTCCGTCTCCTGGGAGACAGCCACAATACGGTCCTGCCTCAGGAGGGCCCTCCGGCCCTGGGCCAATGCGCTTCGGGGCCCCAGTGCGGCTTTTGCTCCAGAGGTCTCCACAGATGGCTCCATGCTTCCAAAATCTGTGTTGTCATACTGGGTGCCATCGCCCCAGTTGTTGAAATTGGTGCTGAGGGGACGTCTCTCTGCCTGCTGCTGCATGTTGCTGGCCAGCCTCTGGTTTAGGTACTGTTTCTCCATGCTGGTGGGGATAGATTGGGCTAGTCTGTAGGGAGATCAGGAAAGCATCTTATCAAAGTCAGAACAGGTAGCTTATTCCAGCTGATAGACAGATGTTTATATCAGTGTTATATTCAATTTTCTTCACACGATTCCTTCTTTCACTTTTATTTGGGAGCAGCTAATACCCCCTACAGCCCGCAGTGGTTCGACTCACAGTGGCAGTTCAAAAAAGATCGATAAAACACATTCCTCCCACACCAAGGGGGGGTGGTCATTTTCATCAATAAATCATGAAGCATTTGTAAGCGTGTTTATGATTGTGTTAAGAAATTAAAGGGGGTTGGGTTAATTTATGGCATAAAATCTAACGCAACATACACATTTTGTGTGGTAGTGGCCTCAGAAAGGACTTACTTGGTGTTCACAGAAACTAAAGGACCCAGTAAGACCGATCCAGCTTGCTGGGCATAAAAGCCGGCCAGCTGGGTGGATGGGGGGTTTCAGATGCGTGTGGGACGTGCTCGCTATCCTGAACAGCTTGGAATGTTTATTCTTTTCTTTTCGGGCTCCTGCCCTGACATCTGCTAGGACCTCAGCACCCAGCGGGTTCTCTCTGCTTGGAACATGGGCTCTAACTGGCTGCAGGCTCATTTCCGTCTTCTGTTCTACTACAAGATTCTTTTTGACAATCCTGTTCCCTTGGTGCCGCTGCCCCACCTTTTTGAAACCGACCTCCCCCCACCTCCACCCCCCCCCGAAGTTTGATTTGATGGTATTGTTATATTTCTTTCTAGTAAACACCTAATCTATATTCATAGATTTCAGTCACCTAACAAAACTTCTGCGCCAAGCACAAAAGCAAAAGTCCGGTCCACAAAAACTGGACGCCCATGATGCTTGGCTGCATCGTTATTAGACTTGGCACTACATTAACAGGAAACCCCGAGTGCCTCCCACCTCTCTGTCCAGTGGGTGGGGGGCTCGCCCGTCTGCACCCCCTGCTGTTGGGGAACCTTGCCTTTCAAGGCATTGGAGGACACCTGCGGAGGCACGTAGTCAGAGTAGGCGGCCGGGGGCCCGCCGGGGTTCAGGCCGTGCAGCTTCTCAGCACCGTGCTCATCGATGGAGTCTGGAGGAGCGAAAAACGGGATGAATCTGAGCGGCGTCACGTGAAAAACAGCCAGAGGCATGAGGCACGTCAGGCCTGAGACCCCGCAGCAGGGATCCAAAAGACATACCTGCTTTGTTTTTGTTCAGCAGGACAACCTTGGTCTTGAACATCGGCGGTTCGGCTGAGGTGGATCTCATGTCAGAGATACGGATGTCGTTGGGAGAGTCCTGGGGGGGCAGTACACTGTTGTAGTTTCCTCACAATCTGCTGAACTAACATGTTTGCTCCCTAGTCAGACACAGCCTGGCTCCATACCTCAGAGCTCTCAGTCAAATCCTCCCTGTCCTTGTGGTTTGGAATCTCGATAGACGAGTTCTGGCTGGTTCCCCGTTGCATCATCTGGATTTTGGCGTATTCTTGGACGTCCCTCTCTGCCATCTAGCGCACAAGACGCATGCGATCACCCCACTTCCATCTTTAATGCGCCAGTAACAGTCACCACATTATGGCGAGCTAGCAACGGTACTTATGAAGCAACATGCATCAGCTAAAAAAGAAGAACGATTTTACTTGTTTCTATATGGGAGATTCGCGTTTTGATTGCAATGAGTCTAAGCAGATGGAGCATCAGCTGTGACTTCAGTTGTCCATGATGTTACGAAGCTCATGGGAGTTACACTCGCACAAAAATGTTCTGAGGGCAGAACGAAAAATGACTGGTTCAGAGAGCTAGTTAATCAGATTGTGGAGGAGGTGCAGCCAAGCAATAGAGGCAGGACCAAGACATGTGATTGGTTGGTCCCGCCTCATCTAGTTGCTTGGACCCACCTCTTCTACAATGTAATTGGTTAGCTCTCTAAACCAATCATTTTTCGGTTTGCCCTCAGAACAGTTTTATATGAGTGAAACACCCATGAGCTGTTACAAAATGGGGAAGAACTGGTTTGGTAGATCCAGAAATTTACTCACATAAATACACAGAAAATTGTCAAACGCAAGGCAACTCAGAAGGAGCTCTCACCTGGAAGCCATACCCTACAGCATCTGTCCCCGCATTGAGACCTTTGGCGGTTGCCTCCATCTGGGAGGCTACCTCAGCAATGCCCTCCTTCATCGCCATTGGCCACCCTCTCTCATATTTGTCCTTGCCCTGGTGCTCCGCGACAACCATGCCAGGGGGGCACTTCTCCATGCCGCCTCTCAGGTTCTGCACCGACTTGACGATGTTCTTCAGGTCCTCTGGGTATGGAGTTGGGTAGCGCTTCAGATTGATCTCGACCTTGCGGTGCATGAGCAGGTAAGTGGGGTTAACTCCTCGGTACATGGATCCAAGGTAGGAAAAATAATACGAAATAAGTGGGGAAAATGTCCACTGCATCATTCATTACTTTCCTGCGAACTACGATTTGGAACATCACACTAGACACACTAAGGTCCAACATTGCATTTCGATCATAAGTATGATGCTAACAGACACCGATTATAAGTTCTGGACTTGGATTAAAACAGCAGAACCTTGACTTTCCCAGTGCCGTCATCGTCCTCCTTCTTGTCGTCACACTCGAAGGCCACGGTCATACGCTTCTGCCGCTCCTCCTCCCAGAGGGTGGGGTTGAAGCTGTCGGTGTCAGACTGGTAATCTGCAGGAGGCATAGGAGCCAAGCAGCCGGCCGGCCCGCGTGAGGAGCGTGCTGACGCCCGTGCCCCACATTATGACGTTCTGCTCAGACCCAATGACAAAGCTCATCTTGGGTATCCGAAGACATGTGACCCACCGCTCAGTATCCAGGATCTTCAAGTAACCGTAAAATTGAGCAGAAATACTAAACAAGGTAAATATATTTCCAGGTCTACAGAAATATGAAATAGGATATGTTTTCAAAATCTTCTTCTCTTTTCACCATCCTCAACTAACATCAAGTTCCCTGATGAGTTTTGCTCACAGAACCAAAGTGGGCTGCTCACTCTCTCCCTCAGATCTTCCCAAATCTCCACCCCCCCACTCCCCCCGCAGCACCACAACCCACCTTCTTCATGCCGTGGCTGTTGAGGGAACATGTAGTTAGTGAGGACTCTCTGGTTGGTCTCTGGGTTGGCCTCTGACTGCAGCGGAATAAGGGCCTTGGACTGCAGGAGCAAACAACCATAACCATTACCCACAAATCCCTCCTATATTGCATCACTTCCTCTCAGAGGCGTTACAGTATTGGTGTGATCCCAGACCTACAGAAGGTGTACATAAAGATGTAACATGTTTACTCGAGGGACGGGAGGAATCTTGCTCTGACTGAAAGTACCCAGCAGGAAGCTGTGTGTTCACTATTTTATCTGCTTAGTGGTAACGTCGTATAATTACAATTCCCGACAAATGCCCAGGGACTGTTTACAGGAGCAATCTAGTTCCTGAGATTTCAGCGTTAAAAGCTCTGCACTGCAGCTATACAATTAGCATTACACAAGAGATGGTACATTACTCTATTTTTTAAATTAAATCTCTTTGTTTATAGGTTTACTTCAACTGCACAATAAGACCTCATTGCTCAAAATGGTCCATGCATGCATTTCTCACCATTTCAGAAAAGCTCCTTTTCAAATTAGTGGAGACCAGGGACAATTATTGATTTCATTTGTATAAAATGTAGAAAAACAACACATTGAGAAAAAAAAAAAAAAATTTTTTTCCTTGCAAGGAAAAAAATTGTACTAGAACAGGGTTGCTCAACCCATCGATCGCAGTCTGTTTTGAGGTTGATCTCGAGATGATTAATGGATAATGCTATATTTCATTGGGACCCCCTCCAACTCTGGTTGGCCAAATAGTAGTAGCTCTCACTGTAACAAAGGTTGGACACCCCAGCACTAGAACTTCAGTGGTGTTTGGATGAATCTGCGTTACGCCGGAAGATTGACCCTGTTCAACAACTGACCCGGGTCTCCCTTTGGTTTCACAGTTTTCACTGGTCTGCAGACTGTAAACGGGACAAGTATTGCCATTCACCTGATTGTCTGATAACCAGAGGGCTGCCAGGTCTTTTAGTTTGGTGAACGTCAAAGGCAAGTTCCTTAACCTGATTTGGAGAAGAGGAGGACAGTCACAAACATCACAGGCTCCGTTTCATAAGCCCAAGCTTACTGATGTGGTTTAACGGTGCTATCGGCACATAGATCAGCTGCCGGATATGTCCTTCTGCTTGGAGACACGTGTTCAGCGAGAGCAAAAGCTCGTGTAGCCACCTGTTGTCGCTCAGGTTAAGGACCCTCAGCTTGGTCATCTGTCCGATCTCGTCGGGAAGGAACTCCAGCTTGTTGGAGCGTAGAGACATGACGGTCACGTTCCTACAGTTCCCGATCTGCAGAGACACAAGAGAGCCTTTCATTTCCGAACCAAAACCGTCTGATTTCACCAGAACAGAAAATCAAAGGACGGTCTTTGACCTAATTACAGTATAAGGTCTGTATAATCTACTTATGCAAAACAATGACTCAATTATATGTAGAACAATGAGTCATTTTTATGTTTTGCTGAGACTGCTAAAAAGAAAAACAGGTAGGCCTATGCTCCCATACATATCAGTAGTTTATGTTTTCTAACAAACAGTAATTGCTGTTTATATAACTTTATAGTCATGCTTTAGGAATAGGTACTTCACGGCAGAACGTCAGATCGATTAACAAAAAGCGAAAACGAGCATGCGGTAATTTACATATGGAGCTTCTGTGGCTGTGTAGGCAGGCACAGTGGAAGCTGTCATGATCAGACATAGATCCCATCGTCACCACTGACTGAACATCCCCTAGTCTGCACAGGAAGGCTGGCAAGATGCTGAATGTGCTGCATTTTTTTTTTTTTTTTAGCAAAACGCCAGTATTGGACTCGGTTCACGCTATGGCGCCTCTTCCTCGTCAACAAAGGAAGATGATCGCCGAACTAAGCTCCCTTTTCGACAGCCGAAGGTTCATATTATAGGAAGAATTAGATTGTATTTTCCCCCTTCACCTCTCTAGGCAGGTCCAGGAGGAAGTTCTCATCTGCTGCAAACGTCCGCAGGTTGTGCAGGTAGCCGATAGCAGGAGGGAGACACTGCAGTTCATTGCAGCTACAGTCAAACTCTTCCAGCTGCGATAAACTATGGAAGTAAAGGAATAATAGGAAACGAAAGAAATCAAAAGTCGCATCTTCTGAAGTGTTTTGGTTTCTTTAGAGTGAACATCTTATGCTCTCCCATAACCTCGCATATACCTACAAACTGGACATGGACAAATAACAGAAAGACATTTCACACGCAGCTCTCTCTGGTTCTTCATTGTTTTTTTCCCCCCTAAGTGTGGCTCTAACGTTCCGAATGCATTTGTAAGGCATGGTATTCCCCACTTTTTTCGTTAAATTCTATGGGCACAGTAATGGGATCAATTAAGCTGCGAGTCCATAAAATCTAACAATCAAAACAGAGGGAGAATGAGCACTGATGGCTTTTGAATAGACTTTACAACACATCCATCTTTCAGAATATGCGTTTGCGATGTTAAACACAAATCCGCAAATATTAATGTCATGAAATAAGATATTTATATACATTTTCCGCAAACACATTGAACTTCTGGGGGCCATTTACTTCTACAGTCAACAATGAATTACCAACAGTATCTGTCATCATCCATACAAACATTTTGACTACAGCTACTTATCACGAATCCATAAAGTGTGAATGCATTTCTTGAACAACTGACCTCCCGATGCTGTTGGGCAGCAAGGAGATCTGGTTTTCATCTACTTTAAGAGTTGACATTTTTTTCAGCATTCCTGCAAAAAAAAAAAAAAAAAAAGAAGCTTATTAAATTAATGAATGTGCATATTTATTTTTGACTTGATTAAAAATAGTTTTCAATCTCAGATTTAATATTTTAAAAAGTATTTTAGGTGTATTCAGTAACTTCACAGCGGGGATTTTTAAATTTAACATTCATGGAGACACAAACACGATAAAATTAGCATTCAGCATGTGCATATTGCTGTGACTATGTATATAAGTAGGTTTCTATCTGGTAAAGGACCCCAGCGTTTAAAATCATTTAAATCTATTTTAATCAAACATGTTTAACAGCAATGAAAATCGATTCAGTTAAAAGCATGTGAAATCTCCAGGCTTACTTTAGTTACTCATCGCTAGTGATTTCATTTTTCACTCCCATTAGATAAGACTCCACAGGTCTCTAAATGTTCATTGTTTACTTATCTCTGAGTTATATGCAGCAATTAACATTTTGACATTCATCTTTATTACAATTATCTGTGACCCTTATTAGGCCTATATAATTGTCTTTCGAATTTTGACCAATTACTGCACTAGTATTCATCAATAAAATACTTAATTATACAATTTTATGCCAGCAGCTTATTGG
Source organism: Hippopotamyrus pictus (assembly GCA_026781145.1). Classification (NCBI taxonomy): domain Eukaryota; kingdom Metazoa; phylum Chordata; class Actinopteri; order Osteoglossiformes; family Mormyridae; genus Hippopotamyrus; species Hippopotamyrus pictus. The sequence goes on from JAODLC010000047.1 coordinate 16,139,933, forward strand.
TGTCATGGTTCACATGATACCAAACTTGTTCCATATTACACCGTAATGAACAATAACTTGAATTCTGCATTATATTTGCAATCCAACCTTTTTTGATCAAAAATGAACATGCTTTAATCAGACTGTCACTGAGCACAGCGTGCTGTGGAAATCATAGAGGGAACACGCATCTTGAGTTGATACAGTGATATTCAAATCAGGTTGCACCTGTGTTCATTTACATAATCACTCCTACTAAATACAGCAAAAAATGCAAAATTGCAGTGCCTGGAAATTACCCACACTGTCCTGCTAAATTGCACCCCACTGTTCCATGGTGTTCAGAGAACCAGTTGGGTGAATTAAAAAGGATTTAGCCAAACCCGCAGGTCCTCCTGTGGATCAGGACCAGAGCCGAGTGCTTTTCGTCGAATGAATTGTGTTTTTTTTTTAAATGACCCTTAGGGGGCAGCACAGTGCCAGGCTCACCAATGGAGTCAGGCAGTTGCTGAAGCATGTTTGAGGACAGAAGGAGGTCTTCTAGCGCCTCACATCCAGAAATACTCGCGTCCAGGGACTCGAGCCTGTTCTTGGACAGATCCAGGTACGTCAAATGCTTCAGCTTCCCTATAAACTTTGATAACAAGGACGACACACGCGATGGCAGCGAATGTTTGCCAAACAAAAGGGTGTGGAAGTGATGGATGCCAGAAGAAAACAAAGGGGAGAAAAGAGCAGTCAGGGACTGAATGTCACAGACCCACAGATTGTTTTGCACAGATATTTAAACTGCTGGAATTCATGCGCATCCTTAAAAACGGAGTTGTGTCACTGGTGGGTCTTGAGATAATGATCTAAGCCTTGATCTTCCTACCCCAGGTAGCGTCTGGAGGGAGTTGTTGTCCATCCAAAGCTCCTTCAGGTTGTGTATCTGCTCCAGGACCTCCGGCTGAAAAACACAATGACACCTGAGTCACTTGCGCCACCCCGTGCCATGAGCCGGAAATCCATCCTTCACAAAATGATGAGGACCACGTCTCCCGCAGCTTAACGAGCTTCTCGCCATCGCCCTCACAAGTCTGAAGAGCTCCGCATCTCGGAGGTCCCGCCCACATGGACACATTGTTGGCTACAGCTAGTCAGTCTATGACGAGGACAGCTGGTCGAGTACAGAGAGTATCCCATAATTACAGCTGACCAGTTTAATCTGACCCTGAAACGGTACATGATTTAAAAGACTATGAACAGGACTAGTAAAAGCAGACTTTAATGTGGATGAAGATAGTGGACAACCAATCGACCACACCCAGCTCAGCTAGCGCCCTCTTCAGGAACTGGAAAGTAAAACAGGTAAAACACAGTGTTTTTTTTTTTTATTGAATACAACAATGTCGGGGGCGGCACGGTGGTGCAGTGGTTAGCACTGTTGCCTCACACCTCTGGGACCTGGGTTCGAGTCTCCGCCTG